>SMGU01009492.1:0-50454 GCA_004348175.1 Puccinia novopanici
CCCCCCCCCCCCCCCCCCCAGAATCTTCAGAGTAAGTTGGTTTGCGTACCTCAGCATCTTCATCCTTGTTGTATTCTTCCAAATTGTTCTCCGCATCTAACTCTGCTATTTGGGACACCACTACAAAGTATATCTCCCCTGTCTTGCATGATTGACAGACATACTGCACCGGCTGTCCATCCCAAAGTTTGTCCAGTCTGTTCGCAGGGTTTATGTTCAACCACCGAGGAAATCAGCCAGTTATTCTATTTCACAAGGTTTTCTTTTTGTCTTTTTGGATGGTGATTTACTTGAACAATACATTCACTACTGGTACACCCAGGGCAAGCGTAGAGAAGTCAACAAAGCCTTTGGCAAATTCTGCGTTTATCTGATGATCTCAAAAGGAACAAAAGAAGTGTGATCAAACGCATCAAACAAATTCAAATAATGATTTGGGTGGCGTGACTTGCTAGAGCATGAGATTGACAGTGATTATAATGATAAGAATAAAAAAAAAGTGAAATGAAAGAACAAGGTCCTACAAGGTCAACGGGGAGATACAAGCTAATTAATGATAATTTTCTGGGACTGGGAGGGATGATTTGTGGGGAAAGTTTGCAAAGAATTGTTGAGAAAAGCAGGTGGGGAGGCAGGGAAATTGGAGGGGGTAGGAAATTGGGACCTTGTGGAAGCAGTTTCAATGGATAGGTATAGACAGAACAAGTGCAGTTGGAAGGGGGAAGGGCATGTAAATATGCATGCTAGATGGGTGGGGCGCAGACACCAGCTGGCAGACCAGGCCTTTACAAGAGTGCTCTGGCAGGATCATTTTCTTCTTTGTATTTCCAACAATTGGTTGACTGAGCCAAGCGCATGTTGGGGCTGGTGGAGTTGAAGTTTTGCGTTGGAATTTCCATTGACAAGTTGACATTGGGAAAAATTTGAGAAGCAGTCCTAGAAGGATGGTGCACAAGGACTTGCTTTCCTCCCCCCTGTCTTCTTGGATATTTGAATGAGAGATTGGGCTCAAACTGGAGGATGATTGATCACAGTCAAAAGAAATACATATTTAATTAAGCACTCAACAACAAAAAGCACAAAAGAAAAGGCTTACAGGTCAATATGGAAAATTGGCTTGTCAATGTCTGAGGCAGAGCCAGATCAAGACTTGCATAGGAAGGAGAGTGACAAAGGTGATGATCAGTGAGAGAAGAGTGGTTTAACCAAGATTTAAATTTAAATAGAAGGAGCCCAAGATACTATGGAATAAGTACATAGCATTATTCAACTACATAGGTGCACCATGTTGAGCAGAGCCTGTCTCACAGCTTGACATGAGCTTGCTGCATGTCCCCTGCTCACATTTGATTGAGTTACTTTTGCAGTGTGGGTCACTGTGATGTTGGCAGGTGTAAGTGTTTATTTTCATTCTTGTGGTTTGCAGTGGGAGTTGAACTCTGGCTTACCTGCCCTTTTTTCCCCACCTCCCCAACAAAAGATGGCACACTGAGAACAATATACTAAGAAGATAGTTCTTGGTGGGTATGGTTAGAACCAATCCTGCACTACCTCTGTAGCTCCCTTGTTATAGGCAAGTGCACTCATTCTGGTGGTAGCTCCCTGGGGAAGGACTGAAAAAGAATTTTAGACCACCTAAGCAACTGGACTACAGGTGTTTCCATAAAGGATTCATAATTAAGAAAATAAAAAACTCCTCCAATTTTTTATTTCTCAGATTTGTAAGTTTTTTTTCACTGCACTACCACAACTGGGGGTACAGCTAATCCATTATTTATTTTCTACACATGAAACCATTCATGCTACTTGTTTTTCTGTGTCTGGGACCAGCAAGGATGGGTTTCCAGGGACCCAGGGTATGACCATCTCATCACATCAGATGGTTTCAGACCTAGCAGGCCTTCTTTGGCTGATGAAACTCCTTCATGAAAACAATCAGGGTTATGGACACTTATGTCTCCTGTTGCATGTCACATCAATCTTGAGACAATGTTCAGCAATAAACTCGCCATGGGTTTGTCCATTAAAGACCTTGTTTTGCGTTTATTGTCCAGGAGCGCTTGAGTTGGCTGACGCGCTGGCAGAAATTCTGTTCAGTTTCCTACAGGGTTTCATACATATTCTAAATGATGAAAAGCTCCTTGTGACCCTCCCCCACTACAAGAATTGTTAGCTCATCCCAAGTCAAACAAGTAATTGAGCAAAAATAATTCTTCCAACAGACATACTTGATGAACCACCTTGTGCAAAGCGTTGGAGATTTCTTTACCTTAGTCATCATTGTGTAAATTTGTTACTATTGTATGATCACATTTTACAGGCTCCTTGGCACTATCTCTCTTGATTTCAACACTGCATCCCAACTTGCTGCCTCTATAACCCTGCTCATTGCAACATACTTGGGTTACATGATAGCCAAAAGGTATGTCAACCTCATTTTCCATGTGCTGACCCCGTGAGCATTTTCTAATAAGAGATTATTCTGAAAGGGATATGCAGGATTAGCTGCACTGGATCTATTACTTTAAACTGGCCAAATATGCCTTTGAGGACCTTATGGACCATGAGTTTGGCTGGGTAAATTTGTGAGTTGATTATCATACCATTCCACAAAGCCTCTTTGGCCAGGTTTGCTAATATCCAATAAATTTCTTCAGCACATTCACTGGCACATCAATTGTGCCCTGTGGGGATGGCTAGACAAGTACCAGAGGCTTGAACCAATTATGCACTGTGCAAGGAGCAACCTCAGGATCTCAGATCTTTCAAGGTGTAGATTACATTGATGTTGCTTTTGGTTTCAAATATGGTGATATTTGGAGAAAATTTGGGATTTTGGTACACAGCCAATTTTCATTTTCATATTCTTTTTTTCAAAGCTGGTCTGACTGGCTGATTTGAGTTCTGGTTTCACAGTTTGAATTTACTATGTTATTCATAATCTTGCTATTTGAAGCGGTTGAGTTATTTGCCCTGAGTTCAGGAGCACCATCAGTAAATGTTTTTGCCAAGGATAATGCCAAACAGAAGGCACTCAACAAGAAGCTTCAAGCCAAGAAAGCCACCATGAGGTCTGGCAGGAAATTGCTCAACATATCCTCCAGGGGTGGGAAGTGTCTCCCCTTCACATGGGAGGGTCTCTATTACAATTTTAAGGTTTCTGGAGACCAATTCTGGTTTCTTAAAAATATTTATGCATACATTAAGCCTGGCGCCCTCATGGGCTCTACAAGCGCCAGTAAAACAACTGAACAAATTTTGATTGTCAGCCTCTATGCTACTAACAAGTGTTATAAGGACTCAAGTTGTGCTCTGAGTGTTGATAATTGTGGTTTGGAATGGTTAGTGTAAGGGTTTTCCAGTAAGAGTAATGGGTAATGGGTAATTAGCTTGAAGTATTTAAATCTTGCAAAGCTCTTCTCAAACTTATAGGGAGGGAAATCCTGTAAGTATACAAGGATTCTTCCTGCTGAGACAGACAGGGAATAATGAGTATTAAGTGATGACACTTACTGGGTTGGTGAGTCCCACAAGGGCAGGTCTAACAACTTGGTGAGTCTGGTTTCCAGTTGAGCCTCAAGACTTGTGGCAGGCACTACAGAAGTATTCAGAAAAGACAATTGGCAGTGTGGATGATGATGGATTTGAAGTAGTTGTTATACTTTCAATAAATAAGTTATAACAATTCTAAATGTAAATAAGCATACTTTTGATGCATATTTTGTATGTTAAGTTATCTTTATGTTATATTTTCTGGTAAAATATAATAATAGAAATAAAGAATAAAATAAATAGACAAAATATGTGGTAACAAAACAAAACCTGGCAAAACCAGACAAAACCTTTGAGGGCCAGACAAAACTGGGCAAAACTTAACAAAGCTATTCATAAATAATATGAGAAGTTCAAATAAGGTTTAGATAAGGTTATTGCTCTGTAAATGACAGTTAAATACTTATTAAAGTGTTATTTCTTCTATATTCATCAGAATAAAATATAATACATGTTGTATCATGTTGATTCTAATGCTATAACAACTTATTACATAATTTATTCAAGTGAATTATGTAATTATGATTGATGTAACAGCTTTGAAACTACTTTGGGAATATCAGGTATGGTGATATTACCTCTGTGGTTGACATTGATTGAATGACTAAAAACCAAAACCAGACTAAAAGACACAAGAGATGAGAGATGATCAAAAAAAAGAGGAAGAGACAGAGAAGAAGAGGAGAAAAGCATACCGCTAATAGATGGACAAGAGAATTTTAAAAGAGGAGGACTTGAAACAATTAGGAGTAAAAGACTAGGGAAGCACACTAATAAAGAGGAAGATCTTTCAGCATTAAAAACAAGAAAAAGAAAGAGTGAAAAAGAGTGAAAAAAACAAAAAACAGCACTTGAGACAAGTGAGTGTGAAAAGCAAGACTGGATTTCCAGATTGACAGCGACAGCAAGTTCTTAATGTCTTGAGGTCAGAATGAGAGGAAGAGGTCAACAGAGGTTTTTTAAGATCGGCTTTTGGATTCTTACATTGAACAAGAATTAGTGTCAAGTTGAAACTGAGTGGATTGAAAGACAATCACAAAGAAGTGGTGTTGGCCAAAGCGGAGTGAACTTGGTTCCTGAGCGGATAAGCTGAAATGTTTCTTGACAAGTTTGAAGAAAGAGACTAGTTTGGCAAGGAAGAGATACAAGAACTAAGGCAGGAAGCCCTAACCGTTTGGTTCTGCACAGTTGCGCAGTCTCACTCAGGTGTCACAGGTTTGCAATGCGGCCAGGACTGTTGAAAACTCAACAACAACACTTTTGGATGTTTTGGCCACTTCAAAAACAACAGTGAGTCCTAAATTTATAGCCACTCTTGAGTCAAATACTGAGACAAAATGGGGCTGTAGGGTGTTATCTCTTGAGAAGTATGCATTGGTGGAAGAAAGTGTGGGGAAGCCTTTCAGCACAGCATGGCTTATTGCAAGCAACAAGACATACACAATTGGACTGCTACCATCCAATAGACCATGTGATTCTTGGATTACTTGCATCAACCATATTTGGTTTCCATTGAGGAGAAGAATGCCCATGTCAAGGAAGTGATTCAGCTTCTTGAGTTGGAAGACTTAGAAAATGGTAGGTGCAACTTCTCCTGTGTGACTTGACCGCCAAAGTATTTTGCATACTCATGTGGGTCATTTTTTCTAGCAATGATTGGATATCCTGGATTTGGCCTGGGAGTTGAAGTGCAGAAGTAACTGATCATTGGCTTGGAGCTTGCTGCTTGTCCAGATTTGCTACTTTTCCTTGATGGTCAGTGATTTTTTAAAAAAGATTATAAGCCAAATGTTTGTCTAACTAAATATTGCGCACCTTTTTTTTCTCCCTGCAGAGCCAACGTGCAGGTTGGATGGAAAAAGTGCCTACAACATTGTGCAGTTATTATGCTAGCTTGCTGGTGCCAGACAGAATATTTTGTAAGACATCAAATGTGACATGCTACCCTAATAAATGAAATTGGGATCTAAATTTTGGTTCCCTTGTTGTGTCTAGGTGTAAGAAAGTTCCTTGCTATTTGAGAACTTTGACCAATTACTGTTATTAAAGAAGGTGGTTGCTTTGTGTACTTTGGAGACATAGGAAAAGATTCAAACATTACTTGCTTTTACTTTGCATTCAATGGAGTAGTGTATCCGCCCAATTCCAATCTGTCAGAATTCATGCTTGAAGCCATTGGTTCCGGAAATGTGGTGTTGACCACAGAGGTAATTTGAACATACCTGACATTCCCCAAGTAGTGACAATGAAAATAATTGCATAATTAATCTTGTTAAATTAAATTAAATTTTTTTTAAAATACTTTATAAGTTGTTAAAATATCAACATTAAATATTATATTACTTGTACTATACTTTATCACAATAAACACAGTACAATTAATACAATATTAAATCCTACAATAGTCATTTACATAACAGAAACCTTACTTGAACCTTATTGAAAAATAACACCTTAATTATACCTTGTTACAATAGATTCTGACTAGTTTTTTCTGACCTCAAAAGGTTTTGTCTAGTTTTGCCAGGTTTTGTTCTGTCTATGCATATTTTGTCCTTTATTTTATCTTTTATTTTACCTTTATTTTATTATTATATTTATACATAAAATATAACATAGAATAACTTAAAATACAAAACATGTGCCTTAAGTTTGTTTATAAATAATTATAATTGCTAACAATTATTTATTTAAAGCATCACAACTCATTTGATCTGCATCTTATACTGATGTGCCAACAGGAAGGAGACAATAAGTTTTTATCAACTTTATTACCATTAATTGATGGAAATTAATTAAAAGTTAATTAAGATCTTTAATTTGAGCGCTTCCTGGAAGGAGATAACAATGTTTATCAATCTTAACAGCATCATTGATGTGTACTTTAAATTAAAGCTAATTGCGCTTGTTCTCCTAACCACCTCAAGTCCATGAGGTCTCAAACTGTGCAAGATACTTCCCTCTTTCTCAAGTGGTGCAAATGACTTGCTTCCCTTTGGTCCTCTTTCTGTGCCATTGCTATTCACATCATCTTATGAGATTTTGGATTTGGACTCTCCAAACAGTTATTATAAAATTCCTCTTTTTGCACCCACAGATTGTAAGAGTGCCTTTCTTGTGTGGTGTCAGAACTGTGTTTGGAGGTGCTTTAAGAGTTAGACCTAGAATCAGGCTGGTGTTCATGTTGTTTCCCCTTGAGGGAAGAGCCTGGTTGAGAATTTCTGCCTCTTTTGGATGGTTGGGGCTTTCAGTGGCTTCAGTGGCTTCATTGGCTTCTTCATTTTGCTTCCTCTTTCCACTCCCCTTCTTTTGCTCCATTGGATAAATGTCTGCAAGTGGAAGTACTGTGTAGTGCTCATCCATCTGCCACTCCTACTCCTTATCCTGAGCAGACTTGAGCTGTTTGGTGGCCAAGGGTAACTAAAGAAACCCTATACTGTGATCTTTCAAATCACCAATTAGAATCAGTGAATGCATAAGCTGAATTGCACAATATTCAACAGGACACCAGAAGGGGAAATCATTCAGAATGCTCCATCTTGCACCGTGTGTCTTCATGAACTTTCCCCTTGATCCTGGTAGTTTTCCAGGGCCAACCATTCTTTGGCATGAAGAAGATGCTGGTCATTGGATTGCAAAGGGAATTTTGCGGGATTAATTTCTTCAATTTCTTTCTTGTCCATTAGGCAAAATGAGAAAAATGAGGTGGCCGCATGACTTCCAAATCCGGCTGTTTTTCAGAGTGCTGGTAGGTTGGCAATGAGGGGGAAAACTACAGCATGAATGACCCTGCCACTTGCATGCAATGCTGTTGATTGGAATTGAACACCCTTCCAAAAAGACTGCAGCTCTGTGACTAATGGTGATAATAAATGGTTGATTTGTTCAAGATTTGGTTCCTTGGGGCCTGGAATAACTCCAAAAAGGAAGAAATTTTCAATTTTGTAGCACTTCTCAGGTGGGAGATTCAAGCATATTAGGGTGATGGAACCAATTGAATTGTGAGCCCCAAGGCTTGATGATACTTCAGCATTGAACCACTTCTGAGGAGCCACCTACCCCAACCTGCAGCAAGGGGACAGCTGAAATATCCCAGATTGTGAATGAGCTTCATGATACTGGTGCTCTTGGTAAGAAACCCTTGAGCTGAGTACTCTTCCTAGAACCACCCCAATACCATCTACTTGATGCTGAGTTGAATTGCATCCAAATGATGTACAATAACATATGTATGTGGGGTATATTAAGGGGACTCAAAGTTGAGTGCAAGTGACTTGCCTGAATTTTGGCAAGTCACTTGCACTCAACTTTGAAACCCCCTATTGTCTTCATGAGAAAAGTGGAGGAAGAGGGGGGGGGTATGGTGACTGTAGTGGATGAACTCTTTCAGTTTTGCAGTTGTGTGGGAGGCCTCAACTTCCTGACATGCACATCTTTTGTGCATGAGGGATGTATTGCAACCTTGCTTTCCAGTGTTGTGGTAATCCTGTTTTTCAGCCATCAAGCCCAAAGGACTCAGAAAACCCTCATTATCAGTCCAGATTCAGATTCAGAAGCTCAATTTACCCTAGGTCACCCCTTTACAGCATGGCTCAATTCTCACTGGATCAGAAGATATTCAATTTTCCCACTTTTGGAGGAACAAAGGACACATGGCCAACATAGCAGAAGACCCCCAAAATCAACCATCACTCAATATCCCACCTTCTGGACTCTTTTGAATCAGCCCTTTCTCACCCTTCAGGAAATGTCACACTTTCCCACCAACCCTCATCATGACAACTGTCACCCTTGGAAACTGCCACATTTGGTATCCTTTCCCATCATGTCACTTTCACACCCTTGTTTCTGTCTCTTACCTCATTCTAGAAGATGAACCATTGTACCCTTCTCATAAGCCAGTTTTTCTGTGCTTTGCTTACTTCCCTTGACCATTATAAAAGGCCCCTTCATGTTGTAGCAGTTCCATATGAATGCACCCCCATCTTCCAGACTAACAGCTGTCTAGTATTCATAATCTTATTCAGTATCTTTTTCCAAAGTACTACCCTTATCCTGCCTTACCTGGCTACCCTATTATCCATCCAGAATAGTTTCTTTGTTTAGAAATACTATTATTTCCTGCATATCCCTGCACAAATTACCATCAGTGAACCATCCAACCTTTTTATCCTCTTTGAGAACTCCACTCACCCATTCATCAAACCCTCCATCCCTCCAAACACCTCCAATCTCAGTGGGTATAATTCCAGCTATAATAGTAGAAGAACTCCCCCTACACAAGAATCAGTAGAAGATCAGCCACACTCTCTTTTTCTTTTTCTTAGTGTAAATCTCCCAACTCCAGCATTATATAGGAAGGAAGCTCTTATATCAGCACCCTTAGCTTCAACTTATGGTAGATCAAGTGTGTCTGGGCACAAACCCAAGTCCCGCTTGGCACAGTGCCAAGAGGGATTGGGTTTGTGACCAGGGGACTTTGGGATGTGCCCAGAGGGCTTGATCAGCCATCATTGGCTGGCCACAGTTCCTGGCACATTTCCAAGTCCCATTTGGCTCAACCCAAGCTATGGGCCAATCAGAATACACCATTGCTGATTTCCTTCCAGTTCTACAATATTCAGATGTTGCAATCCAACTCAGAGGCAATTATGGATTCTGTTGACCTTGAGATTGAGGCCAACAAAGAAAAGGCTCGCACCCTTGCAGAGGAGCTCAAAATCCTCAATCAGAAGACACATGAACAAGAGATGATGTGAAAAGCAAAAAAACAAATTTGAAGAAAAAAGAAGCTACACAAACAACCGACTTACGCACAAGGAACGCCGACCAAATGCGATAATCAAGCCTGAAGTTTGCAACCTCATTTGCGAAAATGTTGTTGGAAATGGCATGAAGGTTTCCAAAGCAATGAAAACCTTCAAAGTCTCTCAACGACAGATACAACGAATCAAGGCTGAAGACCCCAACCTTATCAAGACCCATAAAAAAAGGCCAGGTAAATTCAAAGATGAAATGAAGACCGAGCTTCTTCTTCAGCTCAACAACAAGTCATCAACAACCCTCCAAGAGATGGCTTGCTTCCTCAAGGGGAAATTTGAGGTAATGGTCTTGACTCAAGCAATTAGTAACCTAATCCACAATATGGACATATTGTGGAAGCAGGTTACAAACATCCCTGTGGCGTGGAACAAGCCAATTTTGTCCATTGCCGCAATTTGGATCTTGGTCAAAGTGTAGTTTTTGTCGATGAGGCCGGGTTTGATCTTCACTCTGGTTGATCAATTGGCTATGCACCAGCAGGTACGTTCTTTTTTTGTTTTTTTGCTTCTCTGGTTTTTGATTTTTTTTCTCTTTGGATTGTCTGTCAGGCAAACCAGCTTTCCTGAGCCTTGTGCCAAAGGCAAAACAAGTCACCCTCATTGGTGCCCTCTCCAAGGAGGGTTTCCTCTACCATGAGCTCCTGAATGCGGATAACACCAAGGCTAAAGGGGTAGGGGCAGATGAGTTCTGCCTCTTCCTTGGTAGCCTTGGTGCGAGGTTGCCAAACAACGCCGTTATCATCATGGATAATGCTCCGATACACCAAGGCAAACAATTTGAAGAGGTCAAAACCTCCCTTCAAACTTCCAAATCAATCTCGGTGGACTTTCTTCCACCATATTTGCTGTTCCTGAACCCAATCGATTATTCCTTTCACCCAATCAAGGCATATGTGCAATCAAAGGATCCTCCCAATTGGGAGGCTCTTGTTTCAGAAATTAAAAATGCCATCACCTCTGCTATGAAACCCAAAAAATCCAAAAGTTTTTTTGATCATTGTCAACGCCTGTATCGGCCCTGTTCTGAGATGCACCAGATTACAGGGCCTCTCTTAGCCTCCCCTTCCAACATCTGAATGGTAAAAAAAAACACTTTGTTTCTCCTGTCAAACCATCCTCTGTATTGTATTTTGATAGATTATTGACCTCTTAACCCGCCAAAACACAAAATCATTGATGTTGGCGGGCATGGTACCTTTGCTTGGCTTTGGCCAAGCAAAGGTTGGGCCTGACCCACCCCAACTTGGGCATGTGCGAAGCAGGGTTTGGGTCTGTGCCTAGTGCACTTGGGCCTGTGCCAAGTGCACTTGGGGGTGTGCCAAGCGCGCTTGGCTGTGTGCCACGTGCACTTGGGAAAATTTTTGCCAAACTTGACAAGGTGCCCAGACAGGCTTGATATACCATATTTGACACCCCAATTAGCAAAACACCGGGATGCCTATAATACAAAAGGTGATCTTGGAGCCTTGGTTTCCCCCAACCCCTCATCATTTTTCACATAATGAAGGCACATCACTCCCTTCCAACCAATACCCAAAAGGTGAATAGTATATACTTGACTGTACTTTCAAAATCAACCTCACCCCTTTGCAGGAGTATTTCAGCCTTCACCCTTACCCTCCTCAACCTGAACACCAAGTCTTCCAAAGGATGGAAGTTATCACCAACCCCTCAAGATTTTCAGTAAGGCTGCAGCCTCCCACACTCAATCTTGATGCATCCAATCCGTCCTATCCCAGATGGTGCAACCACCCTCAAGAATGAGAAGATTCCTGAAGCATTTTGAGAACTGTACCTGCAAGATATCACCCAGTCTGGATTTCCTGATGCTACGTTTTCATGGCAGAACCCGTGGGACTCTCTGTGGAACTAGTGCATAGCCCAGTTTATTCTCAAGCACTGGCGACATGCATATCAATCTGTTGTTTTTCAGATATTCTACATTGATCCTAGCAAAGCTAAAAATAATGAACTCCATTTGGGCACTCATGGTTCTTGGGAAGAGCTGAAGGTCTCCAATTGGGAAGGTTCACCCCTGTCCGCCTACATGAAAAGAAAAAATCTGAGTTGAAATCCAAGTGGCGAGGCCAGGTACAGCATCTCTACTGAAATGTGATACTGGTTCTTTGACACTAATGTGTTTTCACATTTCACCAGCTTCAGAAACACCAACTCTCCACCCTTAACATATCTAATGAATCCAAGGAGCTGTTTGACATGATTAAATGTTTGTCAGAAACAGAAATTCTCTCAGACAAATCCTTGGTCAGAATTCCCCTATTGTGGCGCTCTCCTGACTTCAACCTCCTTGCCAAGCAACTCAACAAAATTGACATACACAAGAAGATGAACACCAAAGGCCCTAAATTTGTTCAAAGTTCTACCACTGAAAACCGTTGCTTAGCTCCCAAGTGTCCACCTTCACCAAAATTCTCTAATTTTCCCCACAAATTGCCATTCAACTGCTACACATCAGAGTATATCAATACATTAAACAAGACACAAAAAATCCTCCTCAACCTTCAACCTCCCAAGGACTTGGATAGAATTTTATAAATGAACCAAAAATTGTGTGAGTGAAGAATCTTTTCCTTCAACTGGAAAGGTTGCTCATCATTAACTTGGCTGCCTCATATTCTTCATCACCTCCTAACGGAAAACTTGCCTTGAAATCAACAGATGTTTTCCCTCTCAGTCCTTTAAACCAGCTCCCTGTATTCAACTTAAAACCATTGTGGTGAAGAAAGAAACACATACAATGCCAATTCCCCTTTCCTTTTCTGTACCTGATGGATGTTCATCTCCAGTGTGCCATGCACATAGTTTAGAGTTTTATGGGTTTACAACGTTGTGATTTTCTACTTTATCATATATTTTCTCATGTCATGCACCGCAGTCATCATTATAAATATTGTACAACGGCGGGTTGAATTTTTTCCTCATTGTTCTTTTGGGAAACAATCAGAAATCACTTGGATGAGTTGAAAACACTTTCATTGATGTTTTCAGACATGTACACAATCTCCCAAGTGCCCCTGTGACTCATAAACTGCTGAATTGAGGTGCATAGTGACACACCAAAGCTCAGTACAACCTCCCAGAGAGTAAAGAAAGCCTAGAGACAAACAAGAATGGTTTATTACACTTGTTTGGTTCGTCTGGCCAACCAGGAACTTGTGGAAGTGGTATGGTTACCACCTGGTTGGGCCAGAATAGACTACTTTGGTCCATAACAACGCCTAATTAAACCAAGCCAGGGTCTCAAATGGTTGTTACATGTTTGTAACTAATGTTTCTAGGTGTAAAAAGATGGTTACTAGCCAGGCTTAAACCAATAAGAACAAGCCCTGGCTAGGCAGTAGCAATACTTGGCCCAACCTGGCCAAATACAACAAAGCCAGGCTACTACAACCCAACCAGGCTAGCCAGGCCACAACCCACTATTTTTCACAAAGCAAGGGGACCACAGAGGGCCCAGAAATGATATTTAAGAGGGCCCTCCTCCCCCCATATTTTTGATTCCAGCATTCATACCATTTACCCAGAAATCAGCACTATCCAGTTCCACCTGTTACCAACCACCCAGAACCTCAACAGTCCTCATTTCTGCTCGTCTGAATCTCATCAAAAACCACCTTCAACCTTCAGGAGTCCTTAGAGAAGCCCCCTTAATAGTGAGTAACTACACTTCTCTTCATAACTCCTGCCATTCCACTTCCACCACTGGGATCTAAACAACCCCTGCCTAGCAGGCCCCAGTTTTATTGTAAAGGTACCTAAGTCCTCTGCACTTGTGGAAAGACACCTTTGAGGGATCTTAACAACCCCTGCTTAGCAGGCCCCTCTGAAAATTTAATAATAAGATAACTTTGTCTTATTATTATTTTTTCTTCTCCTCTTTTTATTATCCCAATAAAATTGGATAAACACATTTAAAAACTACTTTCTCACGCTCAAAACTGCCCAAAAGAAATATTTTTTCTAACTTTGAAGCTAGTTTGCACCTCCTGTAGCTAGAAGGATTTTCCTTGGCATCAGGCAGGCTGACAAGATACAAGCAGGACAAGTTGTGGTTCGAAGAAAATGAATAAGAAAATGGGATGAATAAACTTAACAAAAGAGGTTTGTTAATCCCCAGTGATAATTTTAGAGTCAAATAGTAAGCTGAGAAAGAGCAGGAAGACATTGTAGAGAAATGAGTTATTGATAGTTACTACTACTTGACTTACTCAAGTGTGTACACCAACAGAAATCAGACTAATTGATGAATACAAACCAGTTCAGCTTAACAAGACTCAAGAAAAAAATAAGAGGATAGAAGAAGATGAAAACAGGGAATGAGTGGGATTTTCAACAGGTATCACCATCACTACTTTGTCACCTTATCAGCCCAAAGAAAATGGCAAGACTGAGCGAGTTAATTGCACCATCAACAATATGGCCCGTGTAATGATGAACAACTGCTCCCTGCCGATGTCTTTCTGGAGTTACGCGCAACAGGCAGCCGTATACATCCACAACCACATTCCCCATTCTTGCATCTCCCCCAAAACCCCACTTGAAGTCCTATTCCAGCAGACACCTGTTCTGTATTATATCTATCCTTTTGGCACCAGAGTGTTGGTTTTCTGCCCCGAGGAGAAGCTCACTTCAAAATTTCATCTTTGAGCAGATGAATGTTTTCTAGTGGGCTTTCCGCCATCAGGCAAGGGCTGGATCTTCTACGATGAACACCTCAAAACTTTCACTCAGTCTGCCAACGCCATATTCCCTTCCTTTCAATCCCTTCTGGTCTCTCAAATCCGCACATCCAAATGATATATCCTTCCAACTCAACAACCTATGCTCTGACTGGCTGGTCAGAGCAGTGCTCTGATTTTTTTATCCAACCACCCCTCAGATTTTTTGGGTTCGAGGGGCACTCTAGTCTGAGTAGTCCTTGGAGCACCTTGGCTCAAGTTATTCAACAACTCAAGCCATGTGGCTTCAAGTGAAGATCTTGATAACTTCTCCTCGGACCTATCCCTGTCCGAGGAATGGGTCCGAGTTGTGGGTTGAGTCAGACCCAGCCGCATTGGACCAGCTGGGTTCAACTAGTGCGCGGTGGTGGACCGAGTAGTCAGCTGAGTGGTCCAAACAGGCTGCTGAGTGGTCCAAGCAGTCTGCTGACCGGTCCGAGCAATCTGCTGACTGGTCCAAGCAGTCTGTTGAGTGGTCCAAGCGGTTTGCTGACCGGTCCAAGCAGTCTGCTGACCTGTCCAAATGCTTGAGACAATGATTGAACCTTTGAGATTGACAAATTCTCTAGGGAGTATGCTGCTCTGAATCCGTCAAGTGGAGCCACCTCTTGAAAGCAAGTGACAGAGCCGAGAGATGATGAGTTTTCAGATAGTAACAGTGAGCAGAGTGTGTCACAAGGTACCGATGACTCTGAATCATCAGAGGATAGCAGTGAGGATGACGACATTTCGAAAAAAAGAGATTGTCAGGAGATGAGCGAGCGGAAGACGCAGATCCAGCAAGAACAGAGGGGGTCGGGCAGAGAAACTGATCAACTAGAACCCACCTCAGCGCCCCACCCAGTACCCCACAATAAACCTCAAATTTACATCAACGCTGACAATGAATAAGATCCTAGCTGGGTGATCAATTCTTTGCTGCCAAAGTGGCCACAAAGGCCGCTGATAAACAGAAAGTGAGGATTTGGAACAATGAAGAAGAGGAGCGGAACAATCCACTGCCCTTGTTGTCTCATCACAAAAATCTGGAAGAGTCTGGTCTCAAGGGTTTGGACACAAGATTGTTCTGCGGCAAAAGGAGGCCCTCATCTCCACCGCAAGCAGCGGACCAACAGCTTTATGAGAGATGGGGATGAATGAGGCCAAGCTGAGAGCCAAAGGGCATGATAATTCCAAAAGCTTGGCCGATTCCGATTTCATCAAATCTGAAGGCAACCCCCCTCCCAATTCTTCTGCATGGCACACTTTTTGGTGGTGAGGCACTTTATTTTTGTTTATTTATTTAATTACTTTTTTTATTTCATGGGAAAATGTTTAATAATAGGATAAACAAGGCATGAGGAGGGGTAGATCAGAGCGGAAATAATTGCAACTTATTCACATGTCATACACATTGTTATCCTACAGGACCGGAAGAAAGGGAAGAGATGATGAGGGTTAGTAGAGAAGGCGGAGGCAAAACAAGACAAGTGATATGGGAACGTACTGACCAACAAGTTTGGATGAGGAGCTAGTAATAATAGTTCAACTAGGGGGAGTTTTCCAGACAGATGAGGGAGTGTTTTTCTTCTTGTTGGTTGGGGAAGAGAGGTTGTAGGCTTGTGAGGGAGGAGGGAATTGGTTAGTGGAGAGGCCGCAAAGTATGGGTGTCCCATGTGAAAGGGGAAACTCCCTTTTGCCAGGAATTTTCAGAGAAGTTTGAGCTCTGGCCTCAAAGTTTGCACAGGCCTCAGGAGTATGCACATAGCAAAATTCTAAGTTCTTCACTGGGGCTGGGTGCGCAGAGCATGAATCAAAGCTTTGCAGGAGCTTGCTGCATGTCAACTGCTTGCAGTTGATCAATTTTTCCTGCCAGTGGCTCCTATGTGAGTCAGTGACAATTCCTAAAGGCCAAGTCTTAACCACTATACTATCTGGCAATTGTTTAGTGGGGGAACAAATTCCAAAAGGCCAAGTTTCAACCACTATACTATCTGGCAATTGTTTAATGGGGGAACAATAATTTAGAGATATATATTGATTTTGCTGCTCACAAGAATTAATTTATAATATTAATTTCTTGGTGGCTGACAGAAAGAATCCAGCCAAAAAATATTGCCTCAGAGAGGAAGGATCAAGATTCCAAGAAAATGAAGGTTGAGCCCACCCAAAAACTTAATCTAGTCAAATCAACCTAAAAAAATTCCTTCCCTTCTTGAAGCTGCCCAATATCTCAGACATTTCCCTGCCATGATTCACCAGTACATTGAAAAAATCTTGGACATTGAAGCCAATGGACACTGTGGATTCCGAGTCATTGCCTGGGCTTTGGGACATGAACAAGATGCTTTCATGTATGTCCAGAAAGAAATCTACAGAGATCTTACAGGACAATCAAAATTTTACTTGGATCAAGGCTTCCTGGATGAAATGGACAAAGTGGCTTTGAGAATTCAATTTGAAGATTCTGAAACTTGTGATATTGACCACTGGATGAGTATGCCAACAACGGGACACCTTATGGCTGAGGTTTACAATAGGCCAGTCTTCTACTATGGCAGATTTTGGAGTCAAACGTTCTTCCCATCAAACACCCCCCCCCCCAACAACAATCCACCAATATTCATAGGACTGACAGAAAGCCGGCATTTTGTGGTTTTGAAGATGAAGGATGAGGATTTATTCTGATAAATGTACTTTTTAGTTGTTTTTTCTCTATTATCTTTTGTTTTCTTTTCATCCTATTTTTATTGATTTTCTTCAAAAAAACATTAGGTTTTTTTATTGATTTTATTTTGTTAAAAATGATCAAAATTTTAATTTCAAAATTTTATATATTTGAATCAAAGAATTAAAATATTTCATGTTGTGTAACTCAAATTTTACACCTTTCCCAATATTCTTTAATCTTTATGCGCCCTTGGGGGCTTGCATCTCTGTTCTTTTGCCGGAGGTTATTTATTTTTACATGTTCATGTTTGATCAAAAAAGAGTTTGATTTTTTTTCCTTTAATATGGTGTACTTTTTGTGTTGATATCTCATGAATTGTGAAAGTTATGGTCTTTTTTGTATTTCTCAAAAAAATTAAAATTGGGTCCGCAACCCTCTCTCACGCATGAAAATTAGTTTCCTGAGCCACCCCTTGGCCACCCATAGGGGATTTGACTCACAACCCTTATTCTGGCAGGGAAATTAATTCTGAAACCCTGTCAACCAGAGTGCCAACATCCGGGGGGTCACGGAACAAAAATGGGGGGGTTGCATGTTGAACCCCCTATATATATTACTAAAACTCTCATATCTTTCATAAAACCCTTTACAACCCTTCCATGATGCCCTTGGTTCAAGTCCTGGTCAAGACCTAGGTCTAACAGGTTCATTTACCACTAGGCTATTTCCCCTTTCAAGCTCAACCCCCTTCTGAATTCATATACCCCCATCACTAGTACCTGTGTTCAATCCCTCGTTGAAGCACTTTCTCCCACACATTACTCATCACTCATCATCACTCATCACCACTCATAACTGATGACCCCCTTTTATCAACACCAAACTCTGTTCAATTCCCCCTCTCACCAATAATCTCTCAACCACTCTTCAACACCTCTTCTCATCCATCCAAACCCAATCCACTTCTAAACAGCAGTAGTATCTTGATCCAAGATTTGGGGGCTTGTTAATTGTCTAGCATCTCAGAATGGCAGAGGTATCCTCATTCATCCCTTTCAACACTAAGCAAAATGTCTTCACTGACAATTTTGAGTTTTACCCCCCCAACAACAATCCACAAATATTCATAGGTCTGACAGAAAGCCGGCATTTTATGGTATTGAAGATGAAGGATGAGCATTTATTCCCTGCAGCTCAATTGGAAAATCACTGGGAAGAGATTGCTACTCCAAAGGCAATGGAGTGGAAAAATAAGTATTCAATGTGTTTTGAGTTGACTCAGCAGATTAAATTTAAGACTGGTTTTGATAAATGTAAATTTTAGTTTTAATTTCTCTATTATCTTTTGTTTTTCTTTCCCCTTATTTTTCTTGATTTTCTTCAAAAAATTATTGAGCTTTTTTTGTTGCTTTCATTTTGATAAAAATGATCAAAATATTAATTCAAAAATCTTATATGTTTGAAATTAAAGAATCAAAATATTTCCATGTTGTGTAACTCAAAATTCACACCTCCCCCAATCTTTATGCCCCCTTGGGGGCTTGTGTCAATCTTATTTTACCAGATTATATTTAATTTTACATATTCATGGTTGCTCAAAAATAGTTTTATTTATTTCCTTTAATCCGGTGTAATTTCTGTGTTGATATCTTATGAAATGTAGAAGTTGTGGCCATTTTTGTATTTTCTCAAAAATGCGTAAAATTGGATCCACAACCCCCTCCCACAATGGAATTTAAGTTGCACAACCCACCCCCATCCAGATTAGGGGATTCAACCCACACCCCCTGATTTCATCAGGAAAATTATTCTGCAACCCCTGTCAACCAGCAGGTGACATTGAGTGGGTCACTGAACCAAAACAAGGGGGTTGTGTGTTGAACCCCCAATCAAAACTATGCATTTTGAATAAGATCTTCCATATATATATCTTAATTCTTGATTTTAGACCCAATTGCTTGGACCATTTTTGTTTGTTTTTACATAAATCTTGATTTTGCATTTTTGATCTAGTTAATTGGACCATTTTTGGTTGTTTGAATGCACTTAGGAACCCAAACTGCTACTACTGGTAAGTTCCCAAAAAGTCACTTAGAAAAAAATTTGAAATATTATTGAATATTCATCAGGAGAAGGTTGTTTGAATATACATTTGAATATGATAGAAAAATAATTCAACCACTATACCATGATGTTTAACAGCCATGCATGCATGTAAGATAAATTCTTTTGTAGTGCATGTACTGAGGTGTTTCAGGTTCAAGTCCTTTAGTCAACATCTTTTTACAGTTTGTGGTTGAATAAATTTTGAGATTAGATTTTGATCAGATTATTTTAGTTTCTCATCAGGTTATTGTGTACATTATTAATGATTTCTCAGAGGTTTGATTTGTGATTTCATAAAGTGGATTTTAAATACCACAGGTTTGATTTCAAAAATGTTCATAAAAATACAGAATAGGGGGTATCAAATTTGACCAAATCTACCATTATGTAATTGACAGGTTTTCAAAAATACACCCTTTTTGAAACATGTTTGATCTTCACCAAAAAACTCTTATGACCCATTAATGAAGAAATTGATTTTTTACTAATTGACTGGTTTATAACTGTGGATTTGTTATATTTGATACCCCCTAATAATGAGAAACAACGACAAGCAAAAAAAAAAAAAAAAAAATGGAGGCTTGCCTGGGTGGCTCATGAGGTTGAATAGTCATTGTTAGGGCAGCTGACTTGCTTGATCCCTTGCCATGAGTTCAGAGAGGATTTCAGGGAGGATATCTCTAATCACTTCATCTTCCTTGCCAATAGAGCCACAGCAACATGATTGAAAAGATGGGTCACTTTGTAATTGGGGTTGTGGAAGAAACTGAGATTTGTCCTTTTGATGACCATTTGGTGGAGATTGGTCCTTTTGATGACCATTTAGAACTGATAAAGAAAGGGTTTAGCATCTGTAGAGAAGAATTATCTACTTCAGATTTGAATTTCTGACCATCAAGATGCAAAAAAACATAATTCTTACATGACAGTTTCTTTGGGCCATTATCATCTTGTGGGTTTTCTTTGCAAGCTTCCTCCTTGAACCAGATTATTTGTTGTTTGTTCTCTTTGTTTTCTGTAGACTTGAGAAATTGATTGACCCGATCTTTACTACCACCCATTGGGGCCACATGTCAGCATCTATGCTACTAACCAGGTGTTATGAGCACTGGTTGTGCTATGAGTGTTTCATGCATGATTTGTGGTAGTTTGGTAAGTTGAAGGGTTAATTCCTATGATTAATAATTATAAATGATAATTATCTTCAAGTATTTAAATCTTGTAAAGCTCTTCTCAAGCTTATAGGGAGGGAAATACCGTAAGTATATGTGGTGTCAGCGGTGGGTTACTCCTTGGAGGATGAGAGTTGATCCAAGGTGTTCACGCCCAGACACTGAAATGTTGAGATCTTCAGGCTTGAGAATCCTAGCAGTGATTTGTGGATTTGAGAGGAGTCGAGCTAACTTGAAGTAGTGATGTGTTGATATATCTTCAAGCTCAAGAGGAATAGTGTAATGAAAATGATATTTTATTATCTTCTCTTCTGAAAATCTAGGGAGCAATGGAGTTCGAGGAGTACAGCTTATATATGCTATCTAAAGCAGGTGACTAGATATAAGCATATATAAAAGATGCTAATAATAAAATAAGAGGGAAATGAAGATAAAATAAATGCAAGAGTAATAAAAGAGGCAGATGGTGTAGCACAACACAATCTAGCCAGTTCATGGGTAACTGGTTTGGGCTTGCCAGCTGACATGTGGATTCTTCCTTCTGGGACAGCCAGGGAATATGATAAGGATTTTAAGTAACTAGTAATTACGTGGTTTGGGCCTTTTATAAAGGTTGGAGAGCAACTAACAACTGGATGTAGTGGCTCAGATGTGCTTCAAGACTTATAAAAGTCACTACAGGTTGATTCAGGGCAGACAATAAGTTGTGTAGATTATGGTGGAGGCATTATCCAGTGGCAAGAACAAAATATAAGGCTTCTGGGATAATTTATAAGCTGTCCTGAGGGTATTTATAATAATATCTGGGGGCTGAATGCGCTTTTCTGAGTGATGTGAGGCTGGGGGGAAATTACTAGAGGAAGCTTGTGCTTAAATATCCTAACAGGGCACTCAGAAGCACCCAGGATCTTCCTTGTGAGACCTCTGAGGCGCACTGGGATTAAGATCAACAAATGTTAATACCTTGGATCATTCTAAGGTTAATATTAACAGATCAATGATGGTTAAAAGGAAGTCTTCCTCAAGCATTTTTGATACGCTGTTTGGACCAGTTGAAGCGCCTCCTTCATGCGCATCACGTGCCCAAAAGTGGGGGTCTCCACTTAATAGATCAACTCGCTATAAAGCAAACAAAAGTTTTGTTTTTCTTGGTTTCATCAGGGATCTGACACTAGCTGTACACCAGATGAGGCGCACATTTCTTCTGAGTACAGCCAGCTTATGGGGTTGGGAGAGATGTTTCTCTTCAACTTCAAAGGCTTGGATGAAGCAGTCTCACATACTCTTTCCAAATAAAGAAAATACTAGGGAAAGCCCAAGATTCCAGGCTATCCAGGAAGCTTCATCATATAAAATTAGCTTGGTGGTTTTTTTTTCTATAACTGAATCCATGAAAAATTCTCAGTTTTGATCTCATAAGGCCATAGTGCCTGGGCCAATTTGTGGACATTGGTTGCAAGCCCCTCTTTCAGAGGTCACTCTGCAACCCAAATTAGGGGATTGGGTTAAGCTAGGTAAAAGATCCTCCCACTGCCTACCCTTCTCTCCTTCTGTTAAACTGACTAATGAATTATATTCAAAAGCCTCACAGGTTTTAGCTCAGCACACCCCTGGACATCCCTTGACTGCAACCACCCTTTAGGAGTTTTCCATGTCCATGAAGAGTACCAGTGTTCCAGAAATACTCAACCCAGACCAACGTTCAATCTTGGATAGTGAAATCCAACAGATCACCGCTGAAGAATTCAATTGCAACATTCAGACAGCAGAAGCCACCATCCTGCAATTAATAGAGCTTTATAAGCTCCCCAGAAGTCTGAAGAGAAAGATTGGGGAATGTGCCAGCAACATCCAAAACTCCAAAAACAGAAGTCACATGTTCTGGTTTCCCATTTCAATCAGTCACAGTCTCACTTATTCCATGTATACAGCCTTTGAAAAGACTGGAGAAATCCTGGAGGATGAAGGAATCCAGATAAATCAACCACAGCTGTTACATCAATCCTCCCCAACCACTACCTTGGCATCCACAGCCACCAGAAAACCTATTGAGCAGATGAAAGCAGCACCACATGTCAATCCAGCTACCCTTTTGACAAAGAAACAGACTCCAGTGCCCCCCACCAACTCCACTGTGACCACCCCTGCCAATAATCCCAATCAGGATTCTGGAATTCCTCCTCCAAATGAACAATCTGAAATTCCTGGATGCCCAAACTCTGCATTGGCTACTCCTGAAAACCCTCCTGCTGAAACACCTGAGCAGTTGACACTTAATCCAATCTCTCAGACCATCTCCCCCAACAAGGTGTTCAAACCTATCAAACCTACACCCGGTCCGGGTGCTCAGCCCACTGCTGCACTGATAAACAGGGTGACCCTACCAATGCATCTCATGGTTTGTTTCCACCTGATTCATCTTATATTTCAGTTAGTCCCACTGTCACATGATGTATGGTGAGCAATCAATGTGATGCTTGAGTTGATGAGTCTCTTTATTGCAAAACCTATAAACGCAGCCAGTAGTAGTCTAAACAAGATAATAGAGAAGATAAATCA
The DNA here is from genome assembly GCA_004348175.1 of Puccinia novopanici. Classification (NCBI taxonomy): domain Eukaryota; kingdom Fungi; phylum Basidiomycota; class Pucciniomycetes; order Pucciniales; family Pucciniaceae; genus Puccinia; species Puccinia novopanici. Next base: position 22,601 of record SMGU01009492.1, read on the forward strand.
ATCAGACATAAGAAAAGAATCATGAAACATAAGAAACAAGAGATACTACTAACAGAAACGAGATACAACCAATGCGTAACAAGACACGAATCACAATCAAACGACAATGACGACAATTCTTGATGACAACTGATAATAAACAGAAAAAACAGGAGTTTAGTAAAGAAAAGAAAACATGCTCTTGTTGACTGAACGAGTAACTACCTATCCAAAAACACCAGCAATATTTTTTTTCCTACGCTCCTCCTGAATTTGATTCTTCAGTTGACCGATCTGAATTTGAAGACGATGTGATGAGCGTATACTCTTGAGACAGCTTGATGATCACTTGTTACCTGTTGATATTGAGTTTCTTGAATGAGCTGTACGTTCCACGAGTGATCGACAAGTTTGAGTTGAGTTGTTGATTGAAAAGGTTCTTGACCAGTTTCTTCCCACTTCCCCCGAATACCCCTTTCCAAGCTCTTCCACCCGTACCCCTTCTCCATACTCCAAGCATATGCAAAATGTCAATTACACCCTTGACAATCAACTCACCTGTGATTCCATGTAACCAGGCCCTCCACCTCAAGAAGCACCGCACTCCCAAGAGCCTTTGCCAGCAGCTCCCAACTGTGAAAACCACAATGCAGCCCTGAAAAATCAGATGCCTCAAGTGTCCCAAGATCCTACCACCAATTCCTCAAACTGCCCCCCCCCCAGGACTTGAGCAGCCAAGCTCTCAGCAGCTGACTTGACAATCCTCAAGTCTACCAATTCTCGAATTGGAGTCATTAAAATTCATCAGGAAGTTGATGATGTCAAGCCAAACTGGCAAAGGTAAGCAACCACATGGGCTGCTCTTTCTAAGCTAACATTTCCGAGTCAAATCCCTTCAGAATCTGGGACCAAACACTTCTGATTTCCACTTTTCACAAACATATTCCTCATATACGTCTTGGATCAAAACTATCAGCTCTATGGGTTAGTTAATCTTTTTCCTGCTGTTTCAACATGCTTTATTGTATTGTTATGCAAATTAGTGACTAGAATCCTCCTCCTTTCAGAGCAAATGACTTTTTGGCTCCATCCCTGAATGACCTGTGGAACTATCACAATGTGATTATGAATACTTGTACTTGGCAATTATTGTAGTGTGGTCAATGTGCTCCTGATCCACTTGGTTCTTCTTCAATTTTGCTTCATTTTGTGTTTTTCTCCTTCTCTGATATGCTGGAAAAAGTCTGTGTGTCCTGTCCCTATTGCTATCTGTCTCCGCCTTTTGAAATCCCTCTGTGAAAATTCTAGATAGACAATGATGAATTGTCGCCACTGGAGCACTGTCTCAATCAGTACAGCTTGCTTGATGGTTATTTGATGTTTATCTGCCTGCTGATCTGCTTTGAGAACACACTCCCAAAAATTGGGTCTCTGCTGCCACAAAGCTTGCTACTCTGTCCTCCCTGTTGATACCTCATTGAATGGTGGAAATGGGGCATTGGGTCATGACTTTGTCTGGCCACACAGAGGATGACTGGTGATTTGTTCCATTCCAATCATTCACGTTGTTAAGCTCAAAAGTGTCGGTGAAGACCTTTTGCTGAGTGTAGAAAGGGATGAATGAGGATACCTCTGCCTTTCTGTGGTTCTAGACACTAAACAAGCCCCCCAATCTTGGATTGGAAGGTTAAATAAAGTGATAGGAGGGGTGTATCAAGATACTACTGTTGTTTAGAAGTGGCTGGGGTGTGGATAGTGATGAGTATTGATGATGATAAGTCTTGAGTGGTGATGGTAATGATAATGAGTTTAAGTTGAGAGATGAGTGTTGGATGGAATGGTATGGTAGATCAAGCATATATGGGCACAAAACCAAGTCCCGCTTGGCACGGTGCCAAGAGGGATTGGGTTTGTGCCTAGGGGACTTTGGGATGTGCCCAGAGGGCTTGATCAGCCATAACTGGCTGGCCACAGTTCTTGGCACATTGCCAAGTCCCGTTTGGCCCAACCCAACCTCTGGGACAATCCGAACACACTGCCACAGAGCAATACATCCCTTCAAGCAGTCAGCTTTGTTATCCTTTTTATTTCTCCTTCTCTTTACTCACAACTTTTTGCCTCGGTTCTACATTCAGATTTTGCAATCCAACTCAGAGGCTGTTATGGATCCTGTTGACCTTGGAATTGAGGCCAACAAAGAAAAGGCTTGCACCTTTGTCGAGGAACTCAAAATCCTCAATCAGAAAGACACATGAACAAGAGATGATTCAAAAATCAAAAAACAAATTCAAAGAAAAAAGAAGCTACACAAATGACCAACTTAAACACAAGGAACGCCAACCAAATGCAATAATCCAGCCTGAAGTTTGCAAGCTCATTTGCAAAAATGTTGTCAGAAATGGCATGAAGGTTTCTGAAGCAATGAAAACCTTCAATGTTGATCCAAAAAAACCTACATTGTATTTCTGCATTCTCAACTGTTGTTTTTTCATGTTTGTATTGCACCTTTTAACCCGCCAACACACAAAGTCACCAATGTTGGCGGGCATGGCACCTTCACTTGGCTTCGGCCAAGCAAAGGTTGGGCCTGACCCACCCCAACTTGGGCATGTGCCAAGCAGGGGTTGGGTCTGTGCCAAGTGCACTTGGGTGTGTGCCATGCATGCTTGGCTGTGTGCCATGCGCACTTGAGAAAATTTTTGCCAAACTTGACGAGGTGCCCAGATGGGCTTGATCTACCATATTGGTAGCCTAGCTGGTAAGGGCTCAGGCTCTGAGAATATGATTGGGTAAAGGTAGTGAGTTCAAGTCCCAGTGAGGGCAATGTTGAATATAAAGGGTTGATTGGATATAAAGGGTTGATTGAATATGAGGGTTTGTAAGGGTGTATTTGACTGTAAAACTACTATATTGAGTGGTTAATAATATTGTAGAGTGACCAGATGGATAGTGTTATAGGGGATAAGGTACTATTGTGAGTCTGATGCCAGAATCTGGTGAGGAAGGGGGAAACAACTGGAGGAGAGCCTCCTTAAATAGACAAGAGTGAGGGAATTGAGCTACAAGGGGGACAAGTACAGTACACAGCAATGAGGCTGTGTCTGCACTGCCATTGCACTGCTATAAGGCTGTGCTTCACTGCTTCTGCATAGCCATAAGGCTGTGCTACAAGAGTATGAAAATAAGTCTGGTGTAATATAGGGGAGTATAAAAATATGGAAAAAGACTATAAGAGGCTGTGATACACTGCTTCTACACAGCCATGAGGCTGTGATGAGAGGTATGCACATAAGAATGGTAAAATATGAGGAAGTATAAAATAGGAACCAATGCACAGCCATGAGGCAGTGTGCATGAGGCTATGTTGTGAAGGCTGTGTTATGCTGCGCAAGCTGTCAAGGGCTGTGCTGGGCTGTGCAAACAGTGACAGGTGAATGATATGGTTGTGATTGTTGTCGTGTAGCTGATGGTGGCCAAGGGGATATGTTGATTGACCGTAGCTTCTGATCCAAGGGGTTGAAGAAGTTGCCATCCAAGGTGACCAGGGGGTAATTTGGGCCGTAGAGTCCATTTCTTCCATCAGATTGTGTGATTTGTGGCCTGTTGAATGAGAAATAAAGAAAAAGTGATAGAAAATAATAGAAAAAGAATAGAAAAGAAATAATTTTTAATTTTTAACATTTAAGAATACCACAACGTCACCACCTTTAACATCCCACCAACTAATACTGGCTACTGAACACAACCTTGGCTTCCCACAATAGTTGGGGGAGGCTCTCCAGCACTGGGTGGTCCATTTCCTGTGCCACAAGATCACCTCTCCAGACTCCCCAATGTTGGGATTCCTTGGAGTATTACTTAGACATAGGCTTTGAGTAGATTATAATTTTTGATTGGTAGTCCACATTACTTAGTGCTACCTCATCCAACGTGATGATCTTCAGTCAGATTGACCTCACATGGTGCCTTTAATCAATTGAGGCAGGAATGGATTTCTGTTATCAGAATCTATCCAGAGATCATAGCAACTCATTGCAGTTTTAATTTCTTGGCTTACTTGCACAATTCAAAATCTCACCATGTTTCCTGCAGCAGATGCAAATTTATAGCTTCAAGTGTTAAATATCCTGATTTACTTCCGGTATAGCTTCCACAACATACTCTCAAAAAACATTAGCTTTCTGTTGCTTGTCTCACAACTCACTTGCAGAAGCTCAGGGCACTCCCCTCCTAAGGAAATGGTGCTTAACTTTGTGTAACACAGTTTGAATGGCCATTCATCATTCTGCAATTCTTATGGAACACAGGACAACAGAGAACATGTAGGAGGAAATGTTTAGGAATCTGGTATTTGGTGAATTCACTGGGTTTTCAAGCGGCAGCAAGAAACAGGTGATAATTTTACAAATAGAAGAGGGAATCCACCATGGAAAGCAGGTTACACTTTTGTGGAACTAGAAAATGAGGAGAGACTGTAGGCTTATGTGTGGCCAGTCTTATTTTGATCTATTCAAGTAAGTCTTGAATAATTTTTTGTTGCTGCTTTTCTTTCATTGCAGCTTCTTCGGCCTACCATTTCCCAATGTTAAGTGTTGGACTTTCTTGGGATTGGACCAGAGGGAATACCTAGTTGCTAATGACCTACCCAGTACTTCCAAGCCATAAACCTTTCCAAACAGCAAAAGGCAAAGTCAAACATGAATCATCAAAGGGGGTGGACTCTTTGACTGCAGAAAACTTACTTTTGAATCCACAATATGTGGTTCCTGTTGTGACCTAGGCCACATGCCATCTTGGCAGCCACTCTAGGCTGTGGAGAAGACTATTTGTCTCCTCCGCAGAGCCTGAGGAATATCATTGTTGTTGTCTTCCACATAAAGTAACCAAATCTAGAGCCTGTGTCTCATCAGGTTATGAGCCCTTGAAGGTTTCTCGCAACTGATCCCAGTATTTAACTGAAGAATTTCATCCTCCAACAAAAAATCAGGGTCTTATCCATCTCTTATTCTCATGACCGAACCCAATGAAAGCATCCTGGCAATTTTTTTTTTTAAATCTTCATCACCAACAATACGTTCCGGATTTTTATTTTTGATTCTCCTTTCAAATGGATCCTCAAGCATGCGCGGCGTTTGGACGGATTTGACTCTTCTTATCCAACCTACAGCTTGTTTTGGGTGGCTTGGCAAACTCGCCATTCTACAGCTATGGACAGGTACCTACCTCGTGTGGAAAGCCCACTCAAAGGTCGCAAGCTTGGATGGAGAAGCGACAGATGGCCCCCATGCAGCCAGCCCAGACAACTCGCACCACCCATGAAAGATTATCAGTTCAAACTCTGCCGCCGGACAAAGCCTCAAAAAGTCAGCAGCAACTGCCAACCCAAGTGACAAGTGCCGGGCTTGCAGCTGCCATGAGTAGATCACAATCACTACATTGGTCTCAGAAGCTTTGGTGACCAGTGCCTCCAAAACCTCGGCCAACTCAACTTCAGGTGAACACTCCCCAAGCCTACTTGACCCGCACAAGTTCCCTGCGCAAACTGGTCATTCAGAGAAAGCCTTATAAGGAACATGTGCCCCAGAACCCTGCCCCAAGTCAATTTTGCTACTGTGACCAGCCACCGAACCTGTTTGATCTTGATGAAGACCAAGAACAAGATGACTGTAGCAATCAATCTCATAGCCAGGCAGAATCTGAGGTTGAGGCCAAATCTTATGTCAAAGTTGATGTTGGCCCACAAAACCAAACCGTGTTTGGTTTTCCACCTATTCTAGTACCCGCATGTCTTACTGGTGATGAGGAATCTGATCAAATTGACGAGACTTCCAGCAATCAACCGGACTATCACAGCAATGTTGATCCAGCTGATCACTCCGATTACCACAATGACAGCGACTGCAAAGAAGATGGGAACTTCACTGAACCCAACAATGAGTTTGACCGGCCCAATTCAACTGAATACTCCAATTACCACAGTCCCAGCAACCATGAAGTCATTGAAGTCCATGACCAGCCAGAAGCAACCAACCACAATGACAACCACGACTACACCACCAACATCAATGAATCCAATAGCTACAACGACTTCAATGACGACTACACAGAATCTGAAATTTATCATGATAACCCTGGTGAATTTTACAATGACAGCAGTGGTTATGATGATGACAGTGGTTATCATGATGACAGTGGTTATGATGATGACAGTGGTTATGATGATGATGGTGGTTATGATGATGACGGTGGTTATGACTGTGATGATGGAGGGGACTATGGTGCTTATCAAGAGAAGGAAAATTATGATTATTATGAAACATTTTAGCTTCTTCTCTTCCTTCCTTTTTCATCTCCTCCTCAAATCTTCTTATCATTCACTCCCTATTTCCATTTTTTTTTCTTACTCATTTCTTGTATGTAGACAACATCCCATCCTGAGGCTGGTTTCTTGAGCCTTGCCAAGGGGGGTGTTGTGACCTAGGCCACATATTGCCATCTCAGCTGCGGCTCTAGGCTGTGGAGAAGACTATTTGTCTCCTCCGCAGAGCCTGAGGCATATCATTGTTGTTGCCTTCCACATAAAGTAACTGAATCTAGAGCCTGTGTCTCATCAGTTCCTTATAAGTATCAATCCCAGCCTTCCCGCCAAACTGGATCCAATCTCCATGTTTTACATGACGCATTGTTTCCAGTATTTCTGAGTCCCAGGCAAGAAGTCAAATGAGGGAAGCCTGCAAGTATCTCACACAGAATCACTGTCAGTTCATAAATGTGATAAATCCTCTCCATTTGTAATAGAAACTACTAACCTGCTTTTGTTCAGGGTCCAAAACAGTCAAATAGCTCCAACGACAAGAATTCAGGTTATAGTTGACACCCACCACATATCCAGATCCCCAGACTTGAGCCTTGTGAAATTCTGCTGCCAGGTCAAAGTGGGTGCCTTTGTGTAATCCCCATCCTCCATTTCTCACCGTGATCACCAAAGGGCTCCCAGCCTGGCCAGATGTGAGTTGGCCCATGAATGATTTCTGTTTCTAGCTCGTAGAAGGCAGGGGGTAGATCTGGGCTATGTGAATGCAGTATAATGTGAAAGTGTGATAGTTCAGAAAGAGGGGTATGAAGGACAATTTCAGGGGAGGGGATCATGCTGGTGAGATGTATAGTATGATCAGGCAAGCCATGAATTGATGCAATGTTGGCCAAAGAACTGTGGAGGTTCCCAGATATCTGAAACATTACCACAAATTAAGGAAAGCTCCATGGGAATCAGGTGGATTCAAGCAACACTGGGCCAGCTACGCTAACATTAGTGTTAGCGTGTTTTTGCTAACAGCTAACAGGTTTTCCTGTTAGCTGTTTGCGAAATCACGCTAAGGCTACCCCAGCAAGCCCAATCTGTGGGCTTGCTATGCTGCGCTACAGCGACTTGTAGCGGAAAAACACCGCTAAAGTCGCTCTAGCGCAGCGAAGTGTAGTGTAGCGGCTTCAAAAATCCGCTAACGCTGCACCGCCGGGGGTCACAAACCAGGGCCGCTACGCTACCACTTTTTGGTCAAAAAGCGCAGTGTAGCGTAGCAGCCCAGTGCTGATTCAAGTAAGTGAAGAATGTGCACAACACAGAGAGGGGGTAGTGTATATGGATGCAAAGAATGGAAAGTTCACACCTTTTAAGTCAGTCAAGCATACAACAGAGTCCTATCAAGTTACCACCAAACCAATAAAGATACCCTGTTGTTTTCACACCCTTAGAGGTTTTCATGAAAGGAAAAGATTGAAAGCAATTAACCCCACATGAGATTTACAGTTTCTACCACAGATAAGCATATCATTTAATTGATTATCATATGGAATCACTGCATGCATGCCCCACCCAGAATAGGATTCAACCCTTTAACAATCAAAATGGGTTATGTTTGGTCCGCACACAGTTCATTGCAGAGTACGTAATGATGGACTAAATCATAAGACCACACATCATATTGGCTACAAAGGAATCATTTAATGTGCTGAGTCAGATTAATTTATGTAGTTTATATTTGAATGAAGAGGAATAATGGGATGCAGCACCCAGTTGTTACTTCTATTCAATTCATTCAAATGTCCGGTGTGGAATTACCTTTGACCATGAAGCATAGAAGCTCCCCAATACCACATATTCCCCACCTGCTTGCTTTTCTTGGCATATTGGCTGTTGGTTTGTCACCATAACATACGCCCATACGTTTTGGTGACAACCACACCTCCCCTTGGCTCCAGGGCTTTCCAAAACTGCACTTTCTTTTCACTTTGTATTCACTGCAAGAGACTTGTCTACTATTCCCATCTGAACTGGAGACAAGACAGCCAATCCTACAGGATTGCAGTACCTCATCCTACTCCAAAGCTTCCACTTGCTTCTGGCATTGATGCACATATCAATATTTGACCATTCAATCCTTTGTCCCTCTCATACCTCCTACCTCAATCACCACACAGAGGATGCTGATTTGTTGAAAAGAAGGTCTTGTAAGAATACCTTTTGTGAAGGACAAATCATCCCAGCATTGTGTGACAGGATTGTTTGGTGCTTTGTGTCAATGGACAAATTTTCCATTGATGTCTGATTATTCACCTGTCTTGGCAGTGTTTCCTTGATCACTGGATGGAATGCTCATTTGGATTCTCTTGTCATGCAATGACTCAGTGTTTGGATCCAATTCTTTTAGCACTGCATAAATTTCTGGGTTACCTGCCCTTTAATTTGGGAGGATGTCCCTGATATGATTCCATGGGTTGAGGTCCTGATTTCAACTGTTGCAATTTCACCCCTTCCCAGAAACTTTTAAACTTGCTGGCAACCTCTCCATATGCTTGTATATTAATTCCATCACTGCTATGTGTTATCTTGTTGTCTTGGTAAATTTATCTCTCAATTTGATCTTTGTTACATCTTCCCACAGAAATGAACTACAGAGAAGTCTTCCAACATTGTCTGAGAAAGACTCTCACGTCCTCATGCCTTGTGTGAACCTCAAAATCAAAATGTAAGCCTCTTTCCTGAACCAGGCAGACCTCTCTCACCATTGCTTTTTTCCTTGTTTCCCACTCCAAGTCAATAAACCATGCCTGACTCACATCCACTCCGCAACCCACAGGAGTTGTGACACTGACTTGTTGTTTTCCCACCTTTGCAGCCAAGAATCACTCCATTCAGCTCAAGTTTTTCACTGCCCTTAAACCTCTGAAATCTACAGTTCTGTACATCCTGGAAAAGGTATGTAGAATCGGCCTGGTTGCCTTGTAGCTGAATTCAAATCACCTCACATCTTGGTCCTCTAACCTCTCATATGTCCCCAGCCAAACTTTTGCTTGTGTGCTTTCCCACTCAACTGGTTTTGTCAGCTGATTGTTTGCCTTCTGCAATTCTCACATCAATTTGTTGTTGAGGTTGTGTTTTGACATTTTATTCTTGCTTTGTGTCTTGCAGCCTCAGGTATGTTTCCTTCTTGTTTTTTTTTTATTTTTCTCTTCTATATCATGAAGCATCAAATTCTCCTCAACAGTTTGCCCATATTATTGCTCTCTTGTTTTCTCTGATTAAATGCTCATCAGGTTACAACTCCGCAAACCACCTTGTCCATCAACATTGCCTCTCCAAGCTGATAGACCTGCACTCTGCTCAGCATAGGATCACCCTGCCAGCATGGCACAACCCACCCCAACCCGGTTGCACCCTGATACTCATGCTGCTTTCCAGCTCTCGGGAATTCAGCTGCTTACCTCCCCTGGATCTCACTCAAACTATTTGGATTAGAGCTTCATCCTCAAGATCCACCTACAGGCTACTCAAGCCGCATTGAAGTCTTGCAGGAAGTCAACATCAAAGCTTGTCCTTCATGATCTTGGGATCAAGACAATCTAGTTGTCTGCTCAGTCATCACTTGGACAATCCATCTGTCAAATTACAGATACATCAGGGAGTTCCCAAACAATGCCTTTCGCATGTGGGAAGCCATTTGCCTTGCTCATCATTGCTCAATTCAAATTTACTGGCTTTCCAAGCTAGTACAAGCCAAGATGCCAGAAACCAACATTGAATCACACATTGAGTTACTTGGTTCTTACACCAAGGAACTTCATTGCCTCATTTCAAAGGACAACCCCTTGACTGCTGACAATGTGCACTCAGCTGCACTTCTGACTTTCCTACCACCAGATTGGACTGACTGTGTATCTTCAATGACAAACAATGAAGGTTTATCTTCCTCTTTCATAGTGTCAGCCCTGAAATACAAAGCACATTGTTGGAATGTGAGCCCTGACCAGTCAATCACATCAACATCTGTCTTGGGAGCAATGCCTTCAGAGGCATCATCTCTGGGTCCGTCCTGGTCAACTTTCTGCGTGCCCTGCAAACAATCCGAACACAATCCTCCCAATTGTCACACTTTCTCCAAAGTTGTTCAAGACTATTACACTCCCCACAATAAGGACTACCTTGCTTGTCAACTATCCTCCACCTTGTCCAAGTCTAGCTCACAATTGACCCTCCCTTCAATACTGGCACATCAATCCCTATGCACGGAAGGCTCCTTTGTCCAACTAGACCTAGTAGTATGAATCATTGATTGTGTGGGGCAAGAAATCCTCACCAAAAAGCCAATAGTGCCTATGCCAAAGTTCTGGCGTTGGGCGCAAGCCCCGCCTTTGGAGGTCGCCGCGCCAGCGGCAACCTCCGAAGGAGGGGCTGTTGTTAAGCTAGATCACTTACTGGGTGGTGGAGTCGGAGGAACTTGTGAGGCAGCCGGTGGGTGTGCAGGCATGGCAACTGAGGGGGCAGTGTTGGAGTGATTGGGATATGCATGGTGTTTGAGATTGGAATATGAGTGCCGGTATTTAAAGGTTCAATCAATGAGTTGGAGCATCAGAAATTTGATGATGACAGGAAAATTGGAAGTGGAAGGGGGGGAATCGGGGGAAAAGAGTGAAACAACCGCTGCTCATATATTGTGCTGGGACTTCTTATGCAATGTAACAAAAAGGCCATGAATGCCATTGTGCACCCACAATCTAGATGATTGGATCAGCAGCTGAAAAAGGCCTGAGAAAGGAATTGCTTGCTTTGCATGTGTTCAAGCAAACAAAGGATGACAGCACTCGTTTTCTAAAGCACACTAAATGATGTCATACAGATGTGGGAAATCGGAAATCCCCAATGTTGTGGTAAACACAGGTTAAGCTCTCCTGGACCACAAATTATCTTCAGGGAATATGTCCCAAAGGCACCTTTGTGTGTATTAGCTCGCAATACTCACTTTGGCACAAAAATCTCACAGGGTATGGGGAAGGTTGGATGACAGAGGGGACAACTTCTGCCTGTGAATTCATTACCCTTCAGCTTGAGTTGAGTGAAATGTGAATGGTGGTTCATAGTACCTGAGGTCGATTGAGTGAACAAATGGTCCCAGAGCCTTCCATCTCTGTTGGCCAGGGAGGCTTGGGGTTTGTCACCAAAACGTACGGTCGTATGTTTTGGTGCCATTGCCTAGGTGGGAAAGGTCCCCACACCCTTTGACCCACAAAATGTACATATGACCCAGTGATTCACCCAGCCTCTGTCAAGCCTGGTGAGGGGATCAAACTTAATAAAATCAAGAAGCGTGAGCATTCAGGGGAGGTGAGACCTGGTGATCTAAGTTGAAATGTTGATACTCATTCCACAGAACCAAGAATCAAGAAGCAAAACAATGTACAGCCCAACATATCTGCTTGACTTCCAACATCAATCAACATTCATTGACCCACTAAGGCCAGTGCCTCCAATTGTTGTGGTCTCTTCAAGTATTGAGGTGCTGTCGGCAGCAAGAGCCTGATATTGCTTCTTCCCCCGGCTTGTCGCACTTTGGTGAGGAGGGCCACTGGAGCTGGGTTGCGGACCCTTTCCACAATGCTTAGTCATATTTTTGGCGATCTCTTTAATATTGACTTCGGGAATCTTTGAGATTGTATCCTGTTCAATTTTAGTGAGACCTTTCCAATACACTTCATTGTAGCAATCTATTGGCCAATCATGCACAACTCCAACAGCTCCCCCCAGTGACTCAGGGTGGTTTTGCTTTGAACGTGCGTACATCTTCTTGTTTATTGCAATGGTCTTTGGATGAGTTGCTTGGGTTTGAGCAATTCAATCAAGAGTGTGGAGGACCTCTGTAAGGTGAATGCTCCGCCACGCCAGAAAGATGCTCACTGGATCACTGCCTTTGGGCCCATCTTCAATATCTGAGTGGCAGTTTTTGTCCTCCAAAACGACTGCCAATTGAGCATTGTTATGAAAGACTTTATCAGCCACTTGACACCGTTGATCCTTAATCTACATGTCCACTTGAGGAAGGCCATATAACACTACAAACATTAAGTAAATTCCCAGCATGGACAGCAGTTGAGTGATATGGGACAGTGGTTAGTCATGCAGTGGTTACATGATTTTTTTTGTAAATTTTTGTCACATTTTTCATCACATTTGAACCTCTGTGCTCATCTGGCATGAATTGCAACACCTATATTTCAAAAATTACATATCTTTCTTATTTTGATCTGCAAATGCATACCAGATGAGCACAGAACCAGATGAGCACAGAGGTTTAATTTTGATGAAAAATGTGACAAAAACTTACAAAAAAAAATCATGTAACCACTGTATGACTAACCACTGTCCCATGTCACTCAATTGCTGTTCATGCTTGGAATGTACTTAATGTTTGTAGTGTAAGTCCATTAAACCTGTGCTGATTGTATCATTTATGGCAGGAGAATTTTACATACCTTTTTGCGCCACCTCTGATACAGAGCTTGCTGAAAGATAGTGGGGAATTGTGGCATAGTATTTCAAACTTGAGAGGCACTGATGATTTGAGTGATCGAGAAGTCAAATTGCTGGGGACATGAGTTTGTGTTACAGTTGAGCAGACCATATGAAAGGCCATTGTTTTCTTTTGAACTGACAAACATCATAAATCAAGTGAATAGAGATAATGATCAAAGTGAATTATGTACAAGCACTGAACCCATTCCCATCCAAACAAATCACCTGTGAAGAAGCGAGAAGAAACTACTTCCCAAAAGATCTTACATGTTGAGTACTTCCCAGCCCTGGACAGAGAAATCATCAGTAAAAAGCAACAAACAAAACAAAATGAGTGGTGCACACCATGGTTCCCAGCCCAACTGCTGTGATTTTTACTTTTGATTCCAAATGTCCCAACTGGGTTCTTGAGAACAGCCACATGGCCAATTATTTTTTCCCACTCTATAATCACTGAAGCTTCACACTCATCTCAAATCAATCGGCAATCCAGGTCTGGATTTGTTTTAAGGATCATCACCATTATCCACCTCCTTCCAAGGCAGGAGAATCATCCAGGTTGTTCCAGGTGTTTGTGTTGAGGTGAATATCCTATTAATTATTCCAAATCTTTGGTACGGACCAAACAAAAACTCCACATGAGAATTTCCAATATGGTGATCTGTTGTACTGAAATTCCTCCCTTCAATTTTTGTGATGTTGTGGCACAAAACCTCTGCCTTGAGTTGAATAGAATTTGCACCCAGTCTGCCTCTGGAAATTTCCTTCCCTGCAATGGCCCTCTTCCACTTTGTCATCATGTGTGCGTTGAGATGGTATGTGTTTGTGTCCTCCTCCACATTAGCTGTTTCCATCAGCTGTCCTTTCTGGTTTTCTACACCACGAATCACGAGTTGAAGGTTTGAGTTTATGGGCCACTCCTTCAGGAGTGTTTTGGGTATCTCAGCTAGTGTAAAAAAAGGAACTTGATCAGCTTGACACCCCCTACTATGGTTCAACTGCCAATAGACTTACACGGGTGGTGGTTGGTTGGCAATCTTTGAAGCATCCCATTGACCTGTTCCTGAGCCCATGCTGCTGTTGATCTGGGTGGCCCAAAACTCCATATTACCTCTGAATAGTGTTGTGTCAGATGCAAGTTAGGCTTTGATGGTTCTCTGGGCCATCCTTGGTGGAGACACTTTAATCTGTACTTCTTGATCAATTCATCCAATTCAGGTAGATCTTTTGGGTTGATTTTGGGCAAGGTCAGAAAATGTGAAATTCTGGAAAGAAGGGTTGTAGATTCTAGAAAGATTGAGACTCGTTCCTTCTCTTCTCCTGTTTCACACTTGGCATGAGCATTCCTCCAGATGGGAACTAGTGCAATGGTGTAATAAACTTTGTAGAGAATGAGCCACTTGGCAGATTTGAGAGAGCCATGACTTGCAGAGCTGAGTTGTGTGGAACACGATCAATCGGATTCATGATGGTACAACAGAGATCAGAAACTGCAACCCAATCACTGGTGAGTCACTCTGAAGCCCAGACATCAATGATCACTTAAACAGTCTCAAAATTCAATCAATACTAAGCTTAATTTTGCACACCTCCTGATTTCACTGAGATACAGAATGCCACCATTCAGGAATTAGCTTTTGTTATGTCCCCTCTTCAACAATCGGCCAATCTCTGTAGGTTGTGTTTTTCAGAATGCTGTGACTAACTTACGCACAGTATTCTCACGCAAATGAATCTTTTCCAGCAATCATCAGGGGTGATATCGACATGTGTGACAGGCTCCAACAGTTTACTGAAGGGAGTGCATCATTGGTTGTTGAAGGTGTGTACTGTCAGGCTCCTCCTTCTACCAAAAAAATCAGGTCCTGAAGCACAGTAACATACCACCTCATTTTGTTCACACCACAACTGACTATTTCATCTTGCACTAGACAATCTGCCTCAACAATCAAACACTGTGCCAAGTGATTTGACACTTGACTCTGGCAATCCACATGAGGATTCCATTGAATGTTCAGCACTGGATGGGATGCTTGGTCTGTCTTCTATTGCTTCTTGTTTTTCTCATCCTTTCCCCCTCCCCTCTTTGGTCTATTGGCTAGGGGGTTGATGCTGTTGGCTTGAGCATCTATTCAGGCCCGGGTGACCCTCCCATGATAGACCAACTGTTCCACCACCATACCTGTGCATCTTCTTCTCTGGCTATTGGAAGAGGATTGGTGCTGTCGGCTTGAGCATCTATTCAGGCCTAGCCAGTCTCCCGAAGATAGACAGACTGAGATGCAAGTGTATGTTAGGAGGTGCATTTGGCTTCATTCAACCAAGGATCTATTCACACCCAGCCTTCTACTTATCTAGCCCAAAGAACCTCCCTCATCTGACCCTGAAAGAGGCACAGGCTCACACCCTCACTTTTTATTCTCCCCACAGGAACTCATCTGGCAAACAAATCTGCCCATGCAAAAACAGCAAGCAATGGGAGTCAAAGAAAGCTAACTCTGTTCATCATTTCAAGGATTGTCTTTGAATTCTGAACCTCAACCGCCAATGGAAACTGATGACTTGCCCAATGTCCATCCCCCAAATCACAACAAAGAACACATCTTCTATTACCTTGTGCCTCCCACCTGCCAGTTTGATCCCAAGCCATCAGAAGAGCGCATCACTCACAAAACACTCAACATCTTCTACCAGTACTTCACTCATGGCACATGTGTCATAGGACCTTGCAAGGGTTTATCATTCTGCAAGGTGAAATTTGTCCTGTTTCAAGAAATGTCTCCTGATGAGCTTCAAGGTGGGGAGAAACTGGTTTGTCAGTTCTTTGACAGGACCAACTACGTCAAGGCCATCAGAACAATGGACCTCAAATGCATGGATTAATGTGGGAAGATGGATGGCATAAGATCCCAAAGAAAGAATTGTTTGGACATTATTGCTCCATTGGTAAACTTGTCAAGATGATGCGCCTTGCCAACTACAATCCTCTCGATGAAGCTACCTCAATTAGGTGGTAGTCAAATTGGTGGCATGATATTCTGTTGATTGGTTATGGTTGTTAATGCATACCTCAAGTGATGAGGCAATGCAAGCTCCAGAAATTGTGCAGCATTGGCTTGATAGAAAATGCAAAGAAATCATTCAATTTTAAGGCAGCAACCAAGAGACATAATACAGCATGGAGCAAAAAAACAAGCTGGTCAAGTAGCAGTTTGCAAGGTGCTGAAGAGAGTCAGTGTATTTCATTTTTTCCACTACTGATAGATATCATTCATGTTGACTCTTTTCTGTCTTGTTTTATATAAAGTGATTCAGATTCATGAATAAAGATGTCTGATGGATTCAAAGATTTTTGCAGAAAATCTTTCCCTGGCTGACATGTTTGAGCACAAAGATTGTGTCTGACATTGAGGAGGCAACCACTCCAACCCACCATCCAGTCCAGATGATTGATGATTGGTGAGAACATTCACTCACTGCTACATTGATTTGACAAGATGACCCAAGCTCAGGCCCAGCGTCACAAGACAAAAGCAGTCAATGATGAAGTAGTGTATGGTTGATCTGGTACAAAAACATACTCCCAAGATTGCAAGTAAGGGTGATAAACAGGCGGGTTCAGGCTGCCTGCGGGCTTTCCGGTCAGAACCCGTTGCTTGAGTGGACAGGCTGGGCTGGGCAAAAACAGCAGATTTAGCTGTCCGGCCCCAACCCAAGCCTGTGGTCAGGCAGACCCAGGCTGTCCAGTGGCGCCCCAACAGACTGGCAGGTAAGCGGGCCAACGGGTAGCCCACGGACATAGAGGTAACTCCATGTATCAAGTAAATATTCTTTTAAATATATAGGTGAAAAAAAGGATTCATCATTTTGTAGTCATTGGTGGGTTTAGAAAGAAATGAAATGTAAACTGCATGTAGATACAGTTGCACATAAGGTGATGAAGGAAAAAAAAAAGAGAAATTATATCTTCTTCGTCCAGTCCTGAGCACATATAAGTGCCTCAAATGCTATCCTTGTTCAGCCGGCATTGCTAGTCATCTAGCACACAGCCCCCGAGTGAGAAGGCAGATTCTGATGCCATAGAGGTAACTGGGGCAATCAGTACAACCCTTGCCACTTTGGAAAGAGTGGGAAACTGAGCTTCATTCATTTTCCACCAACCCAGCAAGTCAAATTTCTGATTCTTGACTATCTTAATATTCCTCTCCTCCAGGTACAAGTCAAGCTCACTGTTCAGGCCTTCCGCTGAGCTATTCATATACTGGAGGAATCAGAATGTGTTGTCATCAAATTTATTTGCGTGGCTTGATGATATTTTTGGTTGTGAGTGCGAGTTGCCTGCAGTAGGGTGGGCAGGCACATATAGAATAGACAGGTCAATGATCAAAGTTTGAATTATCAGCAAAAGAAATCATTTGCTTCATGTGCATTGTGATCTTTAAGGGCAAATTTCAAGTGTCAAATCTTGTACCGTGGATCAAGCACTAGTCCAATGGCTGCTATTTCTTGCATTGGAAGCCATTATTTCAGGAACTTCTCTTTCATTGCCTCTATGATGCTGCGAGGTGAAATTTGTCACGCTTCATTGAATTGGCAAAACACTTTTCAATCTTCTTCATTGCCCAGAAAGTGTGGTTCATGGTTGGATATTCAGTGCCACTTAATTCAACAGTTGCTTCACAGAAGATTGGGTAGAATAATCAGAAATCTTTGGATCAGCAAAAGTTTAAAAAAAAGGAAAAAAAACTTACCATTGTAAAATGGTCCCAAGTAGTCCCTCATGATCACCAATTCATCCCAGTCATGGGCAGAGGGGCATGTTTCAAACTTATGATTGTCCATCTGTAGTTATTTGAAGGCTAGTCTGAGAGGTATTGATGATTCCATCATAAGGTAGGATGCATTCCATTGGGTTGGGACATTCTTTGAGGGATGTTTGATTGTTGGATTAATGGTGGGACTCAAAGTTGGGTGCAAGTGACTTGCCTGAATTTTGGCAAGTTGCTCTGCACAAAAAATCATGCAGATCAAGCTGCCAAAATTCAGGCAAGTGGCTTTGGCTCAACTTTGAAACTCCCTAATGTTAGATGCCACCATGGCATGTTCAAAAGCCTCCAACCAGGATGAAGAACCATGAATGTATTTGACCAATTCCTGGAGGCGGTCAACTGGGCCACTGATCTGCTTGAGGCCGTCCTTGACAACAGGATTAAGAATATGTGCAGAACATCAGATGTGAAAGTACTTGGAGGTTGCAGGGCAGCTGGTAGTTTGTGATTGATTGGTGATGAATAGAGCTAGTGTTGTCAAGGGTGATGAATCAACCCAGCCAAACCCAAAACATCATCCAGTCAAACAAAATCAGCTCCAGCTCCCCCAGAGGAAGAAACACCAGCTGCTCCATCCTTAACCGCCACCACCACCAACATCACCATCATCAAATCAGCCAATTTCAGATTTCATATCCATCAGAATGAGAGCAGGGGGAAGACAAACTGGAACCAGTAACAAATGTACTGGAAATCCCTTGCCAATCTGATCATTGAGTTCAATTCCAAATCTTTGGAGGAAGTGGCACCTGGCATGTTGCACTTCCATTTCCATTAAAGAGTAATCCTGCACTTATGCATTGTGGACTAAGACCATTAGCTCACTATGTAAGTCACTAAATTAAAATTAATTCAAAGTTGTATTGTTGATACTGATCATTCCCTTTTCAACTTCTCTCAGCCAATCAATTCTTAGGTTTCAGCCCCAATGAGCAATGGTACTGTTCAGACGTCATCAGCTTCCCTCTCCTCAGCTCCTTGCCTGCAAAAGAAAAGACAGCTGCACCACCTAATAAGTACATTTGTGTATTATCAAAAACAACTCACCCAAATCTATCCTGGTTCAATTTCTTCACTGGCTCCACAAACCTCCACCCACTGGCATATCCCAATAATGGGCTAGACTCATCATCAAAGTCATGACTCACAAACTCTAAAAGCCTCAAGCTCCAAACGTTATTGAAGGTCGTAATCATCTTGTTCAAGGTGTCAAGGTCTCACCTGTATAGAATTTCTCAAGAAATGTGCCTTGAGTTTCACCCAAGACATCAAAAATACCAACAATCCCAACACACCTTCCCCAAACACTCTAGTCACTGAATGTTCCTATTCTAGCAAGATTCTGCACAAATTTTACAACCTCATTACAGGTGTAGTAATAGGATATGTTATCCTTCAAACTCATGCGCTCAGCCCTCCTCCCCTCACAAGCAACCAGCCAAAGAAGAAAAATCAACAAACTCGCAGCTCACCACACTGCAAGCCAATTGGTGCCTCAGACAAACACCACTGTTGAACTGGCTCAAGCAAGAGAAAAATCAAGCAATCAGTTGGATGCAATCCAGAGTTGGCACAACTTCCAACCAGTTATTTTCTTGTTAATAGGAGGTGATTGTGGTATACTTCTCATCTCCAAATTCCAACGGAATACCTCACTATGACATGTCTTTGGCACAAGCCATGGCATTAATCCACCAGCACTCCAAAGACAGCCCCAACCTCTCAAGAGTTAGCCTGGAAAAACCTCTCTGCATACTTAGTCAAGTTACTAGGGAGCCCATGGATTCCCTGAACTGTAGCCCATGATCTGATTAGGGCCTCATCAGATACAGGCCATGACCTGATGAGGCCCTGATCACATACAGTCAATGACCTGATTAGGCCCTTGATAACAAACAGCCACTATTTAATACAACAAACCATAAAAGCAACCAGATACCGGCAGAAGGAAAGTCAGAAGATAGAATCAAACAGTACTCAGAAAACCTTTTAAATGAGACATGATGAGGACCAAGGAACATTCTAAAGCAGGATATTGAGGAAGGTCACCTGAATATAAGATGGTAGGTTTTACATTGGTCTGAACAATTAAATACTTGAAATTAGAATCAGACACCATCAGCATGTCAGTCAAGGCAGTATTGCCTAACAGAGGAGGCCACTCACCGGGCCCATTAAGACCCACACTTTTTTATAATTTCCAAGTTTACCACATTCTTAATTGCTGGACTTGATCTGCAACCATCCCAATGGACAGGCCTCAAACATTGGGCAACATATAACTGTCCATGGCAGAAATCAGGTTGGGGCAAATAGACAGACACTGCAGTGAGTCTTTCCCTTCATGGGCTTCATTTATCATCAGTGCAAAAGCTGTTACCACTGGAAATTGGTTTCAGGAAAAAGAGACAGCATAAACCCTGTCTGGCTTGTGAATGAGCTTGATATTTGGTATCACAACATCTTTACCAATGCAGCATCTGGTCACAATGTGACATTGGTGAACAATTAGGGCTGTTCCAGTAACCAGGAGCCTGGTGCTGTTGGAGAGGTCAGCCTTCAGGTTGAGGTTCTGCAGGAGAATAGCCAGCACTTCAATCTTCAAAGATAGAAAAGCAGGAAACCAGGTATTGCAAAGGTGTTTGGAACTTCTTCAGTTACAGTGTTGTCATCAGGCTGTCCATCCTTGTTGTTGACCATTTCATCAATCAAGACACATGTTGGACACTTTCCACTTTTGCCACACACATATTGTTCAATTACATCAGCATTGAGCGGAGTAAGAATAAGGTGGCATGCAAAGTAATCGGACAGATTGTCCAAATTGTTCAAGCTAAATATGCTTGTTAAAGCACTGTAAATCCAGTTTACTATCTTATTTGCCATGCTTGTGTTGCTCAAATGAGTGAAAACTGTTGGGTGTATAATTGAGACTTTGCATATGCATAATTGGTGTTAGTTATATGCTGAATGACGTGGAGGTTTTGGTTGCGGGAATTGAGTGAACATTTGTCAAGAATCTTTCAGCAATCAAGAAATACTTTTGTCAGAAACTTAAGTCTTGTGCAAAGAACTCAAGATCAACAGGTTATCAAAACAACTAATCATAAAGCGAAGACATCTACATCACAAGATCACTTCAAATCAGATTTGGTGAACTAAAACAAGAATTCAGGAGGAGCAAAATAAAAAACCTTTTGGTATTGTCATCAGAAAGTGTTGTTGTAGTTGTTGTAGTTTGTGTCTTGTTTTGACATCTTGGTTGTAATGTTTTTACTGTTAGTATCTTGTTTCCTGCTTTGTTTTCTATCTTTTATTGATCTATTTCTTGTCTTTATGTTGATTTTTTTTATTGTTTCTAGTCTATATTCTACTACTACTGGCTGCGTATAGGATTTGCAATAAAGAGAATCTTTGCCAACATCTCTCAAGTCCAGGGAAACAGACTTGGTGTACTCCTTTGGCCAAAATCATTTTCCAGTCTTCAGGAGCCAGGCCACAAAAGCTGTGTGTTGTTGGGCTTGTGCCTCAGGATCAGAAAGTTCTTGGTCAGTCCAAACAATATGACATGTTGCCAGATCTACAAATTGAGCATGCAAATTTTTCTTGGTCAATGATCAAGCCTCCTTGAATCATAGGAAGGGTCTGACAGAAGTCACACCCAAATATAACAATATTTCTGCCAAAAGGTTCCTCAATCCCCATCAAATCTTTAAGATCCCAGTCAACTGCTTCCACTGCAGACTTTCTCTGCATGTAAATTTTGTCCCACAAGAGCTCCCGGAAATTGTGGAGAACCTTGGTAGATTTTGCTCACAGGCTCCAAGAGCAAACTGAGTTCACGTCCAGTACATCCAGTAGAATTCAAACCTGGAATGTGCTGTGAGCCCCTCCACCAACATTAAAGCAGTCATCCCTGAATATGCCAGTCACAACCAGAATCCCTACAGCCTTGAGGTAATGAATAATTGTGTTCATAAAGTAGGTTTTGCCCATCAATTCTATAACTGCTTCCATGATTATGGTTTCTCTCTTGTTGCCATCAATTCTATAACTGCTTCCATGATTATGGTTTCTCTCTTGTTGAGTCAGTCAGACATGGACATGAAAAAATCAGAGTGGTTTCTTGTTTCTCTTTGTTGCTGTTTAGGGTTGCTGGAGAATGTGTGATCACAGAGCATGTTGATTAAGCCCAATGCATCCAGACCAACATTGGAAAAAAGCTTACCATGCTGAGACAGTTTCTTAGCAATCAGAAAACAGCATAGTGAGCCACAATCATCAATGGTGGATCGATCCTCAACATGATAACGATGCTCCAGGTAATGGAGGCAAACATCTGATAGGGGGTCAATAAACTTTTGAACAGTGCTAATGGGCTGGTTGGAGGACTGCGGACTAAGAGCATACAGAACATAAAGAAAAACCCTGCTTCAGTCATCCAATGGGCAGCATCCAAGAGAGACTGGTAATAGTGCCAATTGCAGAGTAGGAGGCCTAGCAAGTTGGAAGCTTCCCACAAAGTTGGAACAATAATCCCATTCACAGGGCGCAGATATGCAAAACTTGTTGAACCATGTCTGTTGAACAGTAGCAGCCAAAGGAAATATTTTTTCCCTTTGCTGATCAACGCAAAGGAAATCCTGTGTATCATACTGCTAGTTTGAACCCAACTGTTGAGCTATTTTTTGTCTGTCCAATCAAACCACTGACATATTTTTTGATATAGTAAGGATTGTTCCATGGCCAACCATGTCCTCTGCGTTCAAGCAAAAGAACTCAGTCAAGGTAGTCCTTTCAGCACTGCTGGATTCCATCTGTGGGCACCAGGACTCAGAAGTATTATGGTACAATGTTTGTTCCTTGTCAAGATGCAGGGTTAATCTTTGAATTGCAGGAGAAGATTCATGGGCTGGGAATTGAAATAACCAATAAGCAGCTTGAACAAACAAAAAATTTAGGTGGTCAGGGAACTGGTCTGATCAGAGTAATTGAGCCAAAGAAATTTGCCTACTAATGGACCAATTTAGCATCCATTAATAAACTTCAATGTCTTGTTGCCACTGGTTATCCTTAGGAATGACCAATCAATCCCCTTACAGATGTACTTGAATTGGTACTTCAATGCCTGCATCCTGTATGGGATTTTGTATGAGAAGGTATTTGTTATAGGGTACAACTGTAGACCCCCCTCCTCTCTTTGGGGTTTACAAGGTGTCACAACCACCTGTCACCAATGTAGATAGTCCAGCTTTCCTTTCTTCCTTGGCTCAGCAGAGAACTGACACTCTTCTCTCTGAGCCAGGTAAACTCTTCCCCCCATTATCCTCTTGTTCTTCTCTTTCTCTCTGAAGCTTGGCGGAGAACTGACACTCTTCTCTCTGAGCCAGTCATGATCAAACCCCTCAGTGTTTGTTTCTAGAACCATCTAGGCTCTCCAGCCCATCCCAAACACCGTTTTGACAAAGCTCCAGTGAAGGGATTACTCAGCCCTTACAACAACCTGGCCATTGTGGAACACAGATGTAAACCCACTCATACAACAAGTGACATAAGCACCAAGTACACTACCATGGTTTTTTTCCTCACCTAGATGGCATAGATTCTCTCTCTCCCTTCTAGGGAAGTGTCCTCCACTTCTTGCTCTTGTCTTTCATTTCTCTCTTGGAATCCAGTATGAAGAAGTTGCACAGAGAGATTCTCTCTCTCTCATCTAAGCTGCAATTCACCCATTATTGGTTCTCGAATTCTCTGACTGTGTCTGTCTTTCATTCCTGAGATTAAGTGAGGGACTCTCAACCCTTACAACAAATCCACCTTTTGTCACTGTCCTGCTATTATTCCGACACTTGTTATTCTTGGTCCATGCAACATGCAAGTAGACACAATATTATGGAGAACTGGATCTTCTTCCAGATCTGGTATTTTGGCAGTGACCAGGCAATTGATTGCTTCTGAGGTCCTGGGGACACTTCCTGGCTCTAATTAAATCAGCATCATATGTGCATGAGGCAGCCCCTGTTTCTGGAACTAAATGGTGTACACATAAGACACAACCCTTTCAAGCGAGTTATTCTTAACAAGATCTGTTATCAGGGAGTCTAGTTTCATGCAAGAGACCCAAGTGATCAGATCTGGCTGGTCACCCAAGTAATTGGTGTGTTGACTCAGATACTTGTACAACTTATGTTGAACTCAACACTACAAACATTAAGTACATTCCCACCATGGACAGCAGTTGAGTGACACAGGCAAGTGGTTAGTCATACAGTGGTTAAACAATTTTTGTCACAGTTCAATGCATCACAGTTGAACCTCTGTGCTCTTTTGCTATGAATTTTCACATTCATATTTCAAAAATTACACATCTGTTTTATTTTTTATTTCATTTTTTAGTGCAGATTTATTCTAACAATGCACACTATGCATATAAAAAAATATTCACAGCTATCTTGGAACTAGCCCCTTAGTTTGGACAACTATTTTCTGTGTTAATTGAACTACTATATTTGTTTTCTATGTAACTGTCTTTTGCCAAATGTTTTATCAGATGTTGCACAAAAATTGAACTTCTACACTTCTCTGATACATATTCATATTTAATTTTTGAAATATGGATGTGGCAATGCATGGCAGATGAGCGCAGAGGTTCAACTGTGATGTTAAATGTGACAAAAATTCAGCAAAAAAAAAATCATGTAACCACTGTATGACTAACCACTGTCCCATGTCACTCAACCGCTGTCCATGCTGGGAATGTACTTAATGTTTGTAGTGCAAGGTGATACCTCCTGGGATATCACAGCATCCAACAAGCTTTCTCATGCAGTCCCCCAGGATTGTGTCACTCATATTGTGAGTAACTTGAAGGCCAGAAATAAAAAAAACATACTCTGGACTCACTTCATACATGACTGCCATAATTGGACAAAGGGTATAACCACAAAAACAATACACTTTTCACAACTGTGCCCTAACAAATCAAAAGTTTATCCTCCTGTATTCATATGAGATTCAGCAAGTGTTATTATTGGAGGGTCAAACCATCAGTGGTGCTGCCATCTGCAATTGATATACTCATATGTTTTCAAAATCCAACTCAAGAAAGAGCACATTGTATGATTGCAGCCAAAAATAGAAGTTGAGAGGATTCTCTGGCTTCTCATAGACTGTGAAGATACCATATGTACAGCATCCAAATTATGAGTAAACAACCAAAGTCAAGCATGTCATTCACAATACTAGACAAACATAACAAACACCAAAACCTGTTTGTCAGTTAGTGTTGAAAAGGGCATTTGGCAGCACCATGCCAAAAGTGAGGGGAATACATGTCAGGTGACATTCAGTAACAAACATTGAAATTCCATGATGAATTTTGTGATACTCCACAATGATAACAATGGCCCCTTTGTTCTTATCAGAGAGTTGAATCACTTTCTACTGAGTGTATGCCTTGAATTGCTTTTTGGAGTTATCTTCATGTCACCTGAGATGTATTCCCCTCACTTTTGGCATGGTGCAGGAATATGAAGAGTAACTGTACCTGCCCTCAATAGGATGATATAGAAATCCCAGAATGAAATCTCACTTCTCCAACCCCTTGCTACAACAAGGCACTTGTTGTGCACATGTGAGGTGTTCTCCAAGGCTTCATTTGTTTGATTTAGTCAGGTTCAAAGCCAAATGATTGGGCCCCTTCTAGCTGGTCCTGTTGGAAGCTGTTTGACCCAAATCTCTGACAAAGGAATTCAGCCTAATGACCAATCAATAATGAAGATCCAACATTTTTTGGTCACAAAAGACTGAACTGTTCCCCAGCTGAGAGGCTGCATCTTCAGTCTTGCCCAAAACAAGCAGCTCACACTGCGAAAAAAACTCACTCAACTGCCTGCAGTTGACATACAAGTTGCCTTTGTGCACAATGGCAAGTTGCATGTCAACTGCAAGAAGTTGATTGATTTTTTCTTTCAGTGTCATTGTGCAAGCCTTCAAAGAGGCACACTCATTGTGCAAGCCTTCAAAGAGGCACAGCTTAGTGTCACACTAATCTGGAACTATGAAATGAACATCTTCTACAACATCCCCCAGACTGGGCAACAACACCAGCAAAATTCCATGGATGGTGAGAGATTCTTTTGCTCCTCCCTGGAACAATTTCAGACAACCCTAAAACACTATCAACACCAAGCACTTCAATTCTTCCTTAACAACAAGTGTCCAAATGAAAATAAGTTGCATGACTTCTGGATGCACCACAACAACAATTGGATATGAGAAACTTGTGACCAATCCAACCAAAAGCCAGATGAAAACAAGACTGCACCCTGTTGAGGCTCAATCCTTGCTGACAATATGGGTTGGGAAAAATGTTGACCATGCTTATGTTTGTCCTTGGAACACGTCAATTGGCTAGGGATTTCCCAAGGAGCAACCTCAGTAATCCACCTGTGAAGTGTGCTGCAACCCTCATCATTTGTCCCTTGGCCACCCTATCAAAATGGGAGAGAAAAATCCAAATTCACTTAAGGCCAGAAGCTTTCACTACGTTGTTTTCCATGGGAGAGGTTGCGGGGGGATTACTAGAGAAGATCTACATTCATTTCTGGCAGTGCTTACCACCTAGGAAATGATTGGACCCCATGAGTGGAAACCCACAACATACCAACCAGATAGTGATAGAGTTTGTAGACATGAGCTGGTACCAAATAGTGCTGGACAAAGCACAGGAAGTCACATCAAATCTTATTATTTCTCATGAAAGA
The DNA here is from genome assembly GCA_004348175.1 of Puccinia novopanici. Classification (NCBI taxonomy): domain Eukaryota; kingdom Fungi; phylum Basidiomycota; class Pucciniomycetes; order Pucciniales; family Pucciniaceae; genus Puccinia; species Puccinia novopanici. Next base: position 49,018 of record SMGU01009492.1, read on the forward strand.
TGGGACCTAATAGTATTGATTCCACATTGTAATATGGAATCCCAATACCAACAGAACAACCCATGTCCAGAAACTCTTTGCCCAACACATGTTTCCAGAATTGCCCACTTGCAGATGTGCAGAGCTTGATCAGCCTTCTCAAGGTCTGGCTATGGAGCCAGGTTTAGATCTGGAGACAACAACTCATACTGGGAATGAATATCAGCAACTGTCATGCATTTCAAACATTGAACCACATGATGGAGATTGTGTGTTTACAAAGAACAAAGTAGGCCATTTTGGATCTTCCAAAGAAGGTCAAAAATGTGATACTTGTTTTGATGGAAGAGCGCTGGGAACAGAAATCTCAGCACCTCCATGAAGATTCATTCATCTCAATGAAAGACTTGGGACTCCAAGTGAACCATGGGTCCCAACTGAATTCTTTAGGCAACTGACAATAATTTGGCAGTACTGCAAGAATATAATGTTTGCACAAGAAGTAATTATCTCCCATAACAAGGGGTAGAGCTGTCGAGCTTCTGGAAAGCTTGTACACTTGGTAAAACACCTGAGGAGTTTGTTGAGTGGTGAAAAATGCACTACAAGGTGGCCCAAAGCAGTAATTTTTGGGTTTTGACAGGCAACCCCCCAAAATTGGTTGTGCAACCCCTTGGATGTGTGGCTGATGTCCAAGAGGGGTTGCGCAACCAAAAAACTGCTGGGTATGGGGGTCGCAGAACAAATTTTAAAAAAAACCTGATTATTTTTCATAAATTATTTTGAGGGTTGCAAGCAAAGATAATGTTGAGTCTTTGACAATCCAATCACAAGACACTCATGTGACACTCAAGTGAGACTGCAGGCTGATAGTACGTGCAACCCGTTAGGGCTACAGTCATTAGTCCTTTCCAACCGTTTCCTCAGAAACTGTCAGCCTGCCTGATGCCAAGGAATATTCCTTCTAGCTACAGGAGGTGCAAGATAGCTTAAACTTAGAAAATAATATTTCTTGTGGGCAGTTTTGAGCGTGAGAAAGTGGGTTTTAATTGGGGTTATCCAATTGTATTGGGTTTATAAAAAAAAGAGAAGAAAAAATAATAATAAGACAAAATTATCTTATTATTAAATTTCCAGAGGGGCCTGCAAGCAGGGGTGGTTTGGATCCCTCTAAAAGGTGTCTTGCCACAAGTGCAGAGGACTTAGGTACCTTTGCACAAAGAAACTGTGGCCTGTTGAAACAGGGGTGGTTTTGTTCCCAGAGAAAATAGAGAAAGTGGAGTATTCAGAGAAGTGTTATTACTCACTAGTAAATGGGCTGCTCTGAGGACTCCAAGGGGTTGTTGGTGGTTGTTGGTGAGATTCAGACAAGTAGAAATGAGGACAATTGAGTTGCTTGCTGGTTGGAATCAGGAGGAACTGGATTGTAGTGATTTCTGTGGAATATTGTCTGAGGCT
>SMGU01009497.1:0-14394 GCA_004348175.1 Puccinia novopanici
CTACTGTATGGAGCTGCCTGAAAAATTCAATTAGCTACATGGGGCAAAATGGGGTTCAATTCGGGGGTCTAAACACCAATATGACTGCATTTTTGGAGTCTACACACTCTTTAAATTCTCAAGAACATTTGCAGCACCAACTTTTTTTTTCTGGGGAGGACTTTGGCTGTGGGAGCCCCTCATGTCCAACCTGAGTGGATGAATATGGGGTAGGATACCTCAACCTACAGATACTGTGTAGTGCTAAGGTCTATAAGCCCTTTTCTTACATTTCTGGACAGTCAAGAGGCCAAACTAATTTGGTGCATGAAAACCCCCAAATGCCCCCCCCCATTTTTTGGGGCCCAGCATTTGGGACACAGCCCTAATCATGTGCATCAGCTCATTTCTGGGTGCATGGGCAGACTTTGGTACTCTATGGCACGTCTCGAGAACTATTCCCCTGCCCATTTTGAAGCCAAGAATGGCTTGCTTTTGTAGACCTGAGTACTTTTATATAAGGCTGCAACCTGGGCCATACTGACTAAAACCCCTTGCCTCCCCCCAGGGTGGTATGGCAGAGAGAGAAGAGCAGGAAAATTGAGGTGGAAACATTGTCTTATGTCCTTCCGAGTGACTTTTTTCGAAACTGTTTTTTACATTGTTAATTAGGAACGAGTAACAGCTGCTATATTTTTTAGATATTTATATATGCATTGTTATACCTTTTTTTAGTTGAGATGCGTACGAGCACACTGGAAGTTGTACACCCCGCAGACCCCGGGTTAGTTCGGCTCTGGGGAACGGGACCCCTGAGCCCCGGCCCCACAGCCTTACAAGTTTTATATATGGACCCGTATTGAGTCGAAGCGAATCTTCTGTTAGGTATCTCCTTGCTCGGTCCCTCGCGGGGGTTGATGTGCACCACCCACGGTGGATATGACTTGTATATTCCGACAATCTTTCCACAAGGGAGAGGATGGTTGGTTGGGTTTTGTGGTGGATGATGTTTCAGCGTTGTCGATGAGGAATTAAACACTTCTGTCAGACGTGCCATAATACTTTTGTGTTTTCCCAGATAAGAACAGCGCTGTTTGTCGATTATACTATGGGAAGTTTGTGTGTGATTGGCGTCGGATAATCAGAGACTTGGCTGCATAGTGCATATTTATCTATTTATTGATCAGTTGGGTTGTTTGCTCGAGAGGTGTTTCTTGAAGTTTTGGCTACGAACTACTGAGACCATGGAGCAGAGAGGCAGGGGGATTAAGCGAGTCAAGACCACACGAGCATGGTGAGTCAGAAGGATATAGTTAGTTATCACCATCAAAGGATTGATTTGGTTTTCTTGTTTCTGCTGCAGTGATTCCTGTCGCGCAAAGAAAATCCGGTGCGAACCACTCAGCAACAGTCTCAGCTCAGTCTGCCAACAGTGCCACTCACACTCCATCGAATGCACCTGGTGTTTACCCATCTCACTCACTCGATTCAAACAACGACACACAAAACAGAAACAGAAACAGAAACAGCAGGAAGAACAGGAACACGAACACGAACACGAACATGAACAGAACGATTCCCTGCCTCGTCGGCAACAGAAGGTCGACCCAAGATCAAGCGATCATAGGATATATGGATCAACCTCAATGTCCTACATCATGCACTCAACACGATCATTCCCCGTCGAAAAACTGGGACCATACGACTCACAGTACTTCCAATCACTAGAACTAGAAGACAAGGGGGAAGGATTCATCAAGGTATACGATCAATCCGAATCCGACACAGAACACCCCAAGAAGGAGAAGAGGAAGAGACAACAACCGACAACTCAAGGCATCAACAACAACAACAACGCACCTCATCACAAGAACCATCATCATCTCACCATCAACCCCACAAAATACTCCCCGACGAAATCGAACAACTGCTCCAATACTACTTCCAAACCATCTCCCCACACGCACCCATGATCAACCAACAACAGTTCCAATACCTCACTCAAAGCCAACCACCTCAACCCCGCTTCACACTCGGCTCATCATCCCATTCAAAACTACTCGTTTACTCCCTATGCGGTCTCGCCGCAATGGACCATCGAGTTGACTCAAACCTACGTCTCCGCGTCCGTCGTACAATCGAATCATTCTATCGTCATAATGAGATCCTTGCCAGGTGCGACATCAAATCCATCCTCTCTCTCTTGACCATCGGCTTCTCCCTCGAATTCGAAATACCAGAGGCTGGCAAAATTTGTTGGAATGCCGTCGGAACGGTCAGTCTCAATTATAACCCTCCCTCTCCTATATTCTCAGTATCTAATCTCTTATCCTTCTACTTAAAAAATAGGCTGTCAGAATGGCTCAGGCTTTGGGACTTCATCGGCCCATCGAATCTAGCAGACATTCTGTCATTCATCAAGAACTCAGGCGTCGAGTATGGTCTTGTTGCATCATAAGCGATCGATGGGTTTCTGCCGTCGTAAGCTCCATTCGTCACACAATACAGGGCAACAGAGACTCGGAACTAACATACAAGAAAAAAAAAAAAAAGTTCGGCTTGCCAATGGCTATTGATCTATTGGATTCAGATAACCATCCAACTCTTAACGACCCAGAGTATATCCTTCATCTCAAACAGGGCGATCAACTTTATCTAAGCCACTTCGCTCTTCAATCCATCTCGATCCTTCTTGGGAAACTCTTGAAAAGCTTATATACCCCTTGTAAGTAGTGTCCTATTTCCATAATGTTCTTCCACTGCTAATCATGCTTTTCTTCAATTTAGCCGGAATATTGTACCTCAAAGATGAACACTTGCTCAGCTTGATGAATGAGCTCAAGGAATGGCACTCCCGACTGGCCATCATTACTGATCCAAAAAATCTTGGATACCTACGTCTTGCAGCCGTGGCCGTCGAATTCTTGCTCTTCCGTCCCTTCATGAAGGCCGAGCATTCCGGCCCAAAGACGCTCAAGTTTGAGATGGTAGCGGAAGATTTTGATCGTCTTATTTCTCGTGCTCGTAATGCAATCGACTGGACCAGCTCCAACCCGTATATTCTCGAAGGTCAGATCATTGGGCAGTATAGCTTCTTTGTCTGCAGCTTAGTCCAGGTAATTTTTTTTTTCCTCTCCTCTCAATATAAAAAACTCCATCAAAGCTAATCTGTTCAACTGGACTCCCCCACAGTATCATTCCTACATTGGCCAGGGAGATTTAAATGCACTTGATACACTCGGAAAAGCCGTCAAGGTGATCAAGGGAGTGCAAAACCCGGACTGTTTTGTGCGAAATCGAGTACGTGATGTAGTCCAGGCACTGTTCTCGACGGCGGTGACGAATCGACAAGAGCTAGAGCGTGCCCGACGGGCACGGGCTAGTCAGCTGTGCCATTTCTCGAGGAATGATGATGATGTCCAGACGGTCAACCAGCAACTGGTTCATCCCCCCCTCACCCACATCGACCATCCTTCTCTGACCACCAACCCCTTCTCTCAGTCTACCGATCTTCCTGCCCATGCCAAGCTCTATAAACAACCTATGTGGTGGTGGGATGTCAGCGTGATCTACGACATGGGCTCCACACTGGACGTGCTCAGCAATGCGCCATTTGGCTGGGACGGCCTCAGTAATCTGACCGGCTTGATCAACTGGGGCACGTCTGATCTCTTTTCTTTTTTTCTTGAACCTATTATAAACTGATGAGATAAACAACAATAGATTCTCGGAGTGGCTCTAATAGCATGTCTCAGATCGCCAACCAACAACACCAGCCAGTTCTTCCAGCGCCACCACAGCAGCCGCAGGAGCGGAGTACGACGAATCCTCATATAGGACCTACGGGGGTGAAGAGACAGCCGCCGATATCCACGGATGGGATGATTGGTTCACAGAGCGGCAGCCATCAGACTCTTGCGGGGCCACTGCCGCAGCATCCCGGCCGGATCGGGCCCGACGTGATGCCCAACTCGCTGGCCGGCCCCTCCAACTCGTCTGATCTGGTGGAACCTTCCTGGTGCGCCGGGATCGCTGGCCTGACCTCCCCCGCTGTTGTCCTGCCGCAAGACAACTCCTCAGCCTACCCTCCTCCACTCGCCACCACCACCAGCCCCACCACCATCTCCGCTTCCCACAATGCCACACAAATGGCCAACTTACCCTCCTCTCACACCGCCCTCTCCGCTCCCCACAATGCCACACAAATGTCCAACTTACCCTCCTCTCAAACCTTCCATCATCCTTCCATGCCCCCCCTCCTCCCCTTCGACCTCTTTCCTCCTCCTGCTCCTGACCTTCATCCTTCCTTCCAGGACGACTCGATGCGCCTCTTCAACCCCAACCATCATCCCTCTGCTGATTCCGTCTCTAATCAAACCCGTCCCCAGCACCAACAGAACTCGTATCCTTCTTGCCCCCCCTTTCTTCTCCCACCTTAATTCACTCCAACTCTCATCCTTCTTTCTTCCTTCCTTTCTTTCTTCCTTTTTTTTCGAGCTCGGAAGAGTCCTTCATGTCATCTACACAAAGCAAACAGCATTACCATTGTGTTCTCTTCTCTTTCAGACCCCTCTCCCATAATCTGTTAAACGACAAAAATCGTGTTATATATTTTTTTTTTTGGTTTCTTTTTCTTCATACACATCAACACACACACAACACACACAAAAAGAAAGGGGTCTGTAATATACATAAATATATGCAATATTTAATCGTGATGATATGGTTGTGAGAGAGAGTGAGTGTGCAGGAGGAAGAGCGGTTCTGGAGAGCAGAAGAGCGGAGGCTGGGGGGTTTAGGCGGACGAAGCGTGAGCAGGGCGGGGGGAGCCACGGCGGCCCGGACGCCAGAAGGACGTGGAGACGGAGAGAGCGACGAGAAGCAAGACGGATCCGAAAGCGTACCGCGTCCACAACACACACACCCGAGACAGAGGAGGGGAGAGGGGCAGATTATTTGACCCGCTTGGCCTTGGCGGCGAGTTTCAGCCGCTTTTTGAGCCGCGCATGGCTCTTTTCTTCGGCCCTTTCTTCCTGCAGGCTAGCGGTAATACGGGCCATCTGAGAGGGCCAGACGAGCGGGAGAAGGAGGAGGCCCGACATCAGCCACAAATATACGGAGGGGTGGAGGAGGGGAGAAGAGAGAGAGAGGGGGGGGGGACTCACATGGTCGCGTCGGTCGACTTCCAGCGAGTCTTGGTCGAGGACCATTTGGCCGTTGACGAGGCGGAGTTGGGGGGCGTATTGGGAGGCCTGAGGGACGTAGTCGTCGACGTTGAAGTCCTCCTCGATCTGGAGGGCGACTTGGTGGGAGTCGGGGTTGAAGGGTTTTTGACGGGGGTCGAAGTGGGCGTCGAAGCGCGGCGCTTGGGCCTTGATGGGCACCGGCTTGTGTGTCTGGAGCTTGAGCGGATTCAGTCCACGCACCCGTCGCGCCTCCCCCAGCTTCTCCCCAATCGCAACCCGCAACGACCCAATCCGGCGTCCCGTCCATCCCGACATCCGTTCCACCCGCGAAAGCACCCCCAACACCTCCGAAAACACCTCCAGATACACCCCCAACGAGCTATACAACTCCGAGTAATTGCTCAGCAGCGATACCACCACGTCCAAGGTGTCCACCAGCTCCTGAGACGTCGGCTCCTCCTTCGACCTGCTGCTGCTGCTCGTAAACACTCCCCCAAAGTCCAGCGTCCGTGGGGCTTCCTCCGTCGCCTTCTCATCCACCGGAAACAACACTAGTTCCGCTCCTTCCACCAGCGGCACCAGAGATCTAATCTCCGCGATCTTCTCCCTTGTTTGCGTCATACGTATGACCGCTAAGACGAGGAAATTGATCGCCTCGGGAACAAAGCGTTTGGAGTGGCTTTCGTACTACAACGGGGATGCATAATAACCAACAAGATGGATGAGGAGCCATTTTGTGAGCACCCATGGATGCAGAGAGATGAGAGAGGACTGACCTGAAGGATCAGGGTACACAAGAACACGCCAGTCATCAAGTCTGAGAAAGTGTTGACCCTTAACTGGTGGAGGTATTGGGCCATGAGAAGCAAGGCGGGGGCGACGACGGGGTGGCTGAAGTCGGAGGTAGACCAGAGCAGGCCGATGAGGCGCAAGAGGATGAGTTCCGATGCGCGCGGCCATGCCGAGAGCGAGGGCTGGGCGAGGGCGCGCGCCAGGTTGTTCTGCATGAGGGCCAGCTTGCTGATACAGTGCGCCGCGGCCGGCTGGGTGTGCGCTTTGCACAGACTCACCACGTGCGGCAGCAGCCCGTTGATCACGCCCGACACCGAGCTGTCTGCCGGCACGGGCGAAGTCGTCACGTAGATCAGATGGTCAATCAAGACTTGCGTAAAGGTGGCCAGCTTCTCCTTGTTGCCTTCTCCCAGTGAGGGGTGGTGCAGCACCCGGATCCTTTCCACCACCGTCGGCAGCTCCATCGCATCCACTGCCGACAGATTCGATACGAAATCCGCATGCGAGCTGGGACACGGATACGTGTAGGCCAGCTCCTGTCTGCTAGACTTCCCAGACTTATGTGACGGGGTTTTGGTGCTGACCAGCGCCTGGATCTTCTCCATCGTAGGCTCCAAAGATCCATCATCGTCCCCGCTACTTGCATCAGAAGCCGACGAATCATCGCTCTGCTCCCCCGATTCTTCTTCTTCTTCTTCTTCTTCAGCAAGGGCCCCAGCTCCAAATGCGCCATCGGGTCTAAGGCCCTTGCCCAGGTTCCACGGGGTACTGGTGGAGTCTTCTGGAGGGAAGAAATCGTCGTCCAAGTCATCCCCCTCTGGCTTTCTCTTGCGAGTTTTCTTGCCCTTCCCGGCGCTGCCATCGTCGTCGTCGTCGTCGTCATCCAGGACATTAGAGCCAATCACAGCAGCACCAGCCCGAGTGGGTAGACAAAACTGATTTTTGTTGACATAGCTGCTTCGCTCCTCTTCGCTGTCCACAGCTATACACTGCTCGACCCGATGAGAGAAGCTGATATGCTTCTTCGGTTTCACGTCATCTGACCCACTCTGACTACGCATTGCAGAAGCGCGACGAGCAACATCGCTGTCTTCACCGCTGGTGGTAACATCTGAGCTCTCATAGCCATTGATGATGGTAGGGGAAGATCCACGGTTGGTGTTGGCATTTCCGAGCTTGACTAATGTGGAATCGGAAGATGCATGGGCGATGGAGACCCGAGCTCGTTGGGCTGGATCATGCCGACTTTTGCCGTCTTCACTGCCCTCTTCCGACGCAGATTCCCCATTGCGAGATAAGCCCACACCAAGGATTTCAGAGAGGCTACGGTGCTTGAGGATTGGCTTGCCAGGGGCTTTGGATGACCGAGTTGATGCGGATGAGCCGGGACGAGAGTTGACGGTCGAGGGGGAATGAGAGTGGGTGGACTGGGGCTCGCCATCAAGATTGAATCGATCTTGGGTGGACGAGATTCTAGCGGGGGGCACTGGATCGACGGCTGTGTGGAGAGGGCCGTAGAGCCATGTGACGTCACTGTCCTTCAACCTACATGATTGAAAATAGTGGGTTAGTGAAATGGAACCACTTTTTTTTTTACAAAAAAAAAAAAAAAGGCTGTAGGTACAAAAGTTGAATTGAACAAACCAATTGAGGGTTTCAGGACTGATCGTCTTGAGATTGCTACGTTGCTTAGCCCATGTTCGCCAGCTAGCATTCTCTAATCGGACACCGTTAGCCATCTCGTTCTTGTGTCTTGTCATGGCCTTCCAACTTGTCCAAACATCGCTTTCGTCCCAGTTGTGACTGAGATAATCGACACATCGAGAAGGCAGGCGGGTTTGAACATCATTATCATCGGGCATGGGGGAGCGTTCATAGGGTAAAAGTGCCCCGGCAAATGAGGGCATCGAGACGTTGTAAGGATATTGAGGAACGAGAGTTGAGCTGGAACTTGAGGAAGATTGAGGAACAGGATTATCTAAAGCGGAAAGCAGATATTATCATTAGTCAGTGAGTAAACAGGTAGGGAAGAGAGAAAAGCAACAGACGTACTCGGGGGAGAGACATTGATGGATGGAGTAGGGGCCACTGTAGCCATAGTGATAATGTGGGGTTGGCTTGTTCAGGTAGTCAACTTGGTCTCGGGAGTGAAGATGAACAGTGCAAGAGTTCGGAGGTCAGACGGATTGAATTGGCCTGCGTGGATGAGAGGGTTGGTCAGTCAGCATGAACGGGAGGAACAAAAAAAAAAAAAAAACGACAAAGGCTTGAGGAATAAGATAGATAGGGTGTAAAGTGAAACCAACGGGTGAGATAAGATAAGAGGATTTAGGGGGTAAGAGATAGTGGGAGAAGGGGGGCTAGTAAGACAACGTGAGTTAGCTCCGGGGAGGGCGGAGCAGTGCTGCTGTGATTTGGGAGCGAGAGAGCCTAGAGGGGTCTTTGTGAGGAGAGTAAAGGGAAACAGGAATGTGCAGTGTATGTGTCACTGTGTGGATGGGTGGTCTGGAGGGGGAAAGAGATGTATGCAAGATGGGGTAGATAGTGAGAGCATCCGTCGGCGGGACAAGCCGGCGATTGGGCGAGAGTTGGGTTAAAATACAGGCCAGAAAAGATCCGCGGCAAGTTTGAGGTGATATGAACTACAGCCCGAGCATCATCACGTTCGTGAAGTGGTGGAGATGGTGAGCGAATGGGAGAAGACAGGAACAAGAGAGAAGAAGGAGCGAACTTCGAGGGCTCTTGATATGGAACGGGTAGTGGTAGTACCACATGCAGCCTGAGTGACTACAGTATTTGAATTGCAGGAGAACGAGATGGTTGCTGTTGGAGACAGGGGTGCTGACCTTGTGGTGACCAGCAAAAACAAGGTACAACAACAAGAAAGGACCTGCAGTGCCTGGGTGGAAGCGGGTGGGGTCCCTGGCTGGAGACTGGGTGCGAACGAGAGAGTGCAGGGCCAATGCTGGGGTGGGGGAGGCTGTGTTGAAGAATGCAGTGCGGGATGGGTGGGCGGAGAAGGGAAGATCGGAGACTGCAGGGGTACGTCCGTTAATGTTGCTCTTGATTCAAAAATAATTTTATTTATTATTATTCTGACTTGTATGTGTGTGATGTGGAGTGTGGACTGGCTCAACCCCAGAAACCGATGGAAGAAAGGGCGGTCGAAGAGGAGGAGGAGAAGGATAAGGATACGCCAGCGAGTGTGACGGGAAGGAACTGTTTCTTTTTAAGCGAAAAAAAAAGAAAACAAGAGAGATCAAGAAGAAAGCAAAAACCGAAGTACCAGCGAGACACGGAGTGGACTGGAGAGTCTGGGGGGATATTGAATAGTTCGGTTCAAAATACAAAACTAAAATGATAAAAATAATAATAATATGCATTTAATATTGATTTGTTGACTATATTGATTATAAATCATAACTAAATATTGAAAGGAAAAAAAAAAAAAAAAAAAAAGCAGGGAAAGTGAGCAGATGGGATCAACAGGGCAGGAAGAACGATGGAGGAGGATGAACTAGTATAGCGACGATGGGGCACAATCATAAGGCTCGTCTGAAACGAGGGCTCACGCTTGGAGTGGAAGTGAGCCAGTGGCGGGTGGGCCCTGGCTCTTGGGCCTCGGGAGTCGGGTGGCACCGAACGACGGCCTGAAAAAAGAAGAGCAGCTTGATCGACCCTCTGTTTAGGTCAGCGGCAGCACCGTATCCATCAATCCATCACACACGCTTTCACGCCCCACATAAGAAAAAAAAAAAAAAAAGAGAGCCTTCTTTTTTCATGTGGAGAAATCAGTTGCAACGCCCACTGAAATCCACCTGCTCTCATGTGGCAGTGGAATGGGGCCGAGGTACACAAGGCGAAAATGAGGCTGCGGCCAGAACATTTGCCAGGTGAACAAGCCGGGCTGTGGGGGTGTGGAGGAGGAGACGCGGGGTACATACAGCGAAACCATGCGAATGTATGCACTAACCATCATCATGTGGCCATGTGGCTGGGTACACTACAAAATATCGTGTCGACATGTCAAGCTGTGTAGTTACAACAACGCCGAGCCACCAACCGAACACCCCAGAAGCCCAAATCAAGGCAATCCTCAGAAGCCGTCGCTTGCATCCTGGAGTCCTGATCTTGGGTGCATCAATAATGATGTGAGATGGATGCATGTCCGATCCAGTTTTCTACATATACAATAATTATTGGGTCACGGGATGAGTATTTTCGTGATCCGGGTACAGAGCCTTTAATGGTCGTGTATTTTTTACAGCACCCCTTACTATTATCAGTTTCTGGGGTCGGTCATGTGGGCTTCAGGAGCCCCGTGGTGGGAAGACATAGCCCCCTCATCAAAAAAAAAAAAAGATTGGTCCCAGAATCAAGGAGGATGATATGCATTATATGTATATTGGGGCAGTACAGGTATGACATCAGGGGACCACAGATCTTCTCGATGTATCAACACACATCGACAACACCCAAGACATTCAGGAGATGTGGGGTAGGAGGTGCGAACGGAGGGATATTAGGGGACCGGGGTAAGAAGAGTGGGGACAAAAGTATTGTAATTTTTTGGGTGTAAATAGATGTTACCTGATGGATCCACTGGCTATATTTTGACTATGAGAGAGTTGGGGCCAGTCACCGGCCGGGCCTTGTTGGAGCCGGGGAGGATTGGGTGACGACTGTGAAGTTAAACCGGCCGCAGTTGCAAGGGGTTAGTGGGCGGGTGGTGTCGATGCAAAGTTATTTGGGTGAATACATATACATCAAGATAAGTCAAGCATCACGATCGATCCATAGGGAAGGGGCTTATAAGTGGTAGATGGGGATGTCACAGTCGATGTTTGGATAAGTATGTAGAGCGAGAAAACGCGGTGCGGGGGTGGGGGACTGCTTAAATAAAGTGGCCGCTGGAAGATTCGACTTGCAAACAATCCGCGGGGACTTCTTTTCCAGTTGTGTGTAGATGCGGCTGTCGATCAGCGTCCTCTCCAGATTGTATTCAAGTCAGACGAAAAAAGCTGCGCGAGTTGTGGTTGGATGTATGTAAAAAGCCACAAAAATAAAAAAAAAAAAAAAAATCACGGTCAGCTGATCAGAGCTGCTGCACTGCCCTGCAGGGAAGGAGGAATGCGAAAAATAAAAACAATTGGAAACTAAACCGGTGTCGGTACACCAAGGGGGGCAGTGCTGGGAGAGCGGGGGATCAAATGGCTGCACTCTGGTAATCGAATCGAAGTGAGAGAGCCTTGGGAAGTGGTGGTCAACACTCTGTGGCGGTTCGTTGGATATGATCTAGAAGGCGGTTTTATTCGTCAGAAGGGATCTTCCGATGGAGGCTGGCTGGAGAGCAGCCGAGACAGCCTTCGAATGAGGAAGAAAATGGGTGGTGATCTGGCCGGCCTCTAGCACGAGCAGGATGTATGTAAGAGACGTATTGCTGCCCGATGGCTGGCTTAAAGATCATGATTGACGTATGGTGCACTTTCTGTAAGCCATGTCCGATTGTGAGGAAACGTGTATAAGCTGAGAGGACGACGTCGGGGGTGATTTCAATTTGGGTTCTAATGGTGGATCGTGGATCGAGATACGGCTGAAATACCGAGGCAACCAAGACATGAACTGGATCTTTATTTACTTTTATTTCATCAATGACTGACGCAAACGGTAAAAACAACAACAACAATTGGCAACAAAACATTTTGCATCCAACAACCAACATCATCGCCGTTCAAGCTTCATGACAATGATGCTGCCCCGCAACACTGCGTAATCAAAATATCAGAGGAAAATATTGTCAGGTTATGATGTGAGACTCACATGATCAGCTTGAGACGGCCGATATTTTCACGTGTTGGCTTCGCGATATTCACATGCTCTCCTCCAGTTTCACAGCAGCAGGGGATCACTTTTCACTTTCTTGTTAACCACCGGTCGGTGCTTGCTGGTCATCAGAGAGCAATTTGTACCAACACGAAGAATTGGGAGCTGCTGGAGTTGTGCCTCCTTCTGCATCATTTATGCTGCAACAACAACAAGTCAATCACCCTTTTTTTATTTTAAAAAAATCGGGCCCCTGGTGCACTCGTTCACCCCATTGCCAAGGAGTGGACATGCCCATGTCCTGCATTCCTCATGTCGGGTTTTGTGGTGACCGTCTTTCATCAACACAAGTGATCAGTCTTACAGAGAAAGGTGTCTTGAAACTTATCTCATTTTATTGAGCCTTGACTGATATGAAATTGGGTTCATTTTGAGCATCAGTACATAGTTGGGTTGGTGAGAGCCCAAAACATATAAGAAAACTTTGGAGCATGAAGCAAAAAAAAAAAAAAAAAAAAACTGTCATAACGGGTTCTATCCATAAAAGGACTTTCCTACTAAGTTTTGCGTAATTGCTGGTCAGCCAAGCTGATTGTCATCCCATGCCAATGCAGATTCTCTGATCTTTGAGTTCCCATCCATCTTGCCTCCTGAAGATACCCATGAAGGAGCCTTCACATAATCACGCATGTGGAGTGCTGACCAGTCATCACCCACCATAGAAACTAGTGGTGTCAAAGTTCTGCGACAACATGCCCTCTTTTAAGGGTGTGATGTGTCCTGCAACTCTTTCCCTGACCACCGACACCATCACCAATATCACACAACCCCACCTATCCTTGGAGTTCCATAAAATGAATAACTTGGGCCTGCTCAAGATGGGACTGGCAGGTGAGATTGGCTTGGTCCAAAGGGTTTTCACTGAGCCAATTGAGCCTCCAGCATTTTTAGCCATAAATCTAGGTATAGCTGATAGCAGGATCCATGAGGGTAGGAAACCTTCCAATGCCAGCCTGAACACCAGTGGCTCAACATGACACTATACAATCTTGTCATCATTATAGTTGAGGTAACAGAACCCACCTAGAGAGCATGGTTAGGCCTCAACAAGCAGTCTACATGACTCTTCAGCTACAGTATTCAAGCACTTACAGCCAGACAGCCATTATGGCCTGACCATGGGAACAAATCATGTGTAGATCTTGTATCAAGAAACAAAACATGATGATGCAACCAATGTCGTGTGGAGCTGTGATGGGGACACAAGGTAATGCCCACCACAGTCACACAGTTTCTGCCTTAGGTCTCAAGAATAAAGAGGATTTCATTGGACTGCCCTTACACCAACAACGAGGAAGAATGAAGGGATTATGACAATAGAATGGAGAACTTAGGTCACTGAGAGGCACATCACAAGATTTAAATGGAATTCATTCCTCCTCTTATCCCTATGGAATTTTTTAAAAAAAAGAAAAAAACTAAACTAAACTAATTGAAACAAAAAAAAACACATCGGCACCAAGAAGGGTCATATATTGAACCTCAGACTATTTATTAGTTATCGTCGTGTTTCACTTCTATTGATTTATGAGATAGTCCAGAAGTTACTTGGAGGAGTTGATCGTAAACGTCGTCTTAGTTTGATTTTCGACTCCAGTTTTTCCGGTAGAAACTTCGAAGGAACCTTCATGACCCTCGATCATGATCGTAATTGTTGCCTGGTCACCCTCTTGTACATTTGCGAGATCAATGTGGGCGACAGCAAATGTCGGTTTGATCACCAGAGTCCGTTCGGGTTCTTCCTCCTCCTCATCGTCATCGTCATCGTCACCAGAGGTTTCCTTCTTACTGGCTCCGTTTTGGGCCGGGGGACTATCTGTCTTGATGTAGGGCTCCCCTTGCCAAAGATCGAGAGGTAACGTGCCAGCCTTTCCGGGGCTGATCTTGGGAATTTTGAAGACCTTCTTGACTGGAAGGGGAGTCGTAGCACTCAACAGAGTTACAAATCGTTTTCCATCCACCACGTCGGGTGCAGACGTGTCAACAGCCGGTAGCAGTAAGCCTAAGGGTTTGGAGAGACATTTCACCAGTTGACAGGTTTTTGCAAAAGACAATTCAAGAGTCGAGGTAAAGTCTGGCGAGTCGAGAGGGTAGCGTTGAACTATCAGGTCAGCTTGAAGCACACAGCCAATAGCGATTACCTCGTCATTTTCGATCGATAAGTCAAGGTTCACATTGGGATGCAACGCGTCGATAAGCTTCTCTTTAATTGCGGGAAGCTTTGAGGAACCTCCGACAAGGATTGCCTGGTCAGAGGTAAAGCGCCAATTTAGCACTTGACTGATGGGCGCGTTGCAAGACGCAAGTAGCTTACCTGGTCGATTTCCTCCTTCTGCAGTCCACTGTTGGCCACCATGTCCGATACCAGCGCTAATATCAGATCGTACGATGACTTCAACAGCAGATCACATCTCATCCGATTGATGCTCCCACTAAAGTCGTATCCATCAAACAAGCTCTCCACGCTGCAATTAGCGGAATTGGAAGCCGATAACGTCTTCTTGGTTATCTCGGTAGCAAGTCGTAGTTTGATCGCAGACTTGTGGTTCTTTTC
>SMGU01009499.1:0-35126 GCA_004348175.1 Puccinia novopanici
GCATTATGTATACTGTTTATCATAGCATATTCTACACCCTGGTGACGCTTTCAGAGGTTTCCAGCACCTCTCTTTAAGCATATGTGTATAACAAGGATTATTATAAGCATATATACTCAATATTACACATATTCATGATGCTTCAAGGGTTACCAGTACTTGTCTAATGGTATCCAGGCATTCTAATAATTATTACAAGTATTACTAGATGATATTACACTCATTATTGACTCCTTCTGAGCCTGCTGTCACTAATATTTATATGTAATAAGTGTAATAATGATTAGTACAGGCATATGTAATGAGGATTATACTTGATTTAAGTGCCTTATCAAGTGATTATCTGTTATTATGTTATGGCTAAGTACTTAAATAATTAATGAGGGCTTGGATAAGGTTATTATCCATGCTTTTGGGCTTCTAACAATAATATTATAGTACTTGCATGTAATTATATTGTACTAGTAATAATATTAATAATAAATATATTATTTAATTATAATGTTATTATAACAAATAATGAAACAACTTCAATCCTTCCAGTGATTAATAAGGTTGTTGGCTACTTGGATAATATCAGGTATGTTGATATTATCTCTGTGGCTGACATTGTCACCTTTGAGAATAGTGAATTGATTGATGTTGAATTGAACATTGTATTTCTCAAGAAGCAATTGGTGAAGCGACAACAGATTGACAGTAATTTTAGGAACGTAGAGGACATCAGACAAGAGAAGTGGCTTATTGTGATAGCACACAGCAATTGATCCTTTCCCCTTTATTTCTAGTGTATTTGAACCTCAGCTGGTATTGATCAGGCCTCTTTCCCTTTCGTCTAAATAATTGAATAGGTTTTGATCAGAGACCATGTGAGATGTTGATCCGGAGTCAAGAATAAATGTGGAGGGATAGATTGAGGGAAAAGTTGAAAAACTACAGACGTTTGAGTCTCTCTTCACCCAGGGAGCATTAGCTTTATTGGCGCTAAACCAGCATTGTTCGGCAGGGTGACTGGCTAGAGGATTGTGTCGGCCGGGAGAGCACCTCCTGTCCTTCTCAGTGTACATTGTAGCAACCTTGAGTTTATTGGCAGAAGAGGACAACTTCAACTCATTCAAGTGTATTTTGAGATGATCCAAAAGCTTGTTGGGTTTAATGTCTTCGCCATCCTTGGAATGAGTGATGCTTTGCTTGATGTTATTGAGGCTTGCCGGGAGTCTTTTGAGTAAATCATAAGTTATTATGTCTTTGTCCATCTGTATTCCTACATCTTCCATCTTCATGATACTGGCTTGTACCTCCGTGATAAATATTTCAATATTTCTAGCGTCGAATTGAATATTGGAGAACTGATTGTATACCCAAGCGCGATTGGAGGGCTCTGACGATCTGAAATGCCTTGAAATAGCTTTCCACAGCTCGATGGCATTGTCTTTGTTGTTTGAGTTTACAATGTTGCTGTGAGTCCCAGACGAGAGCTTTGTGATTATGATTGCGCAGAGTATAGTATTGTCGCTTTTGTCTAGTTCTGGTTCGCCATTCAAGATATTATCCTTAACGCCTCCTAGCTTAAATAACGCAGTGATTCTAGTGCGCCAACTTGAGTAATTCTCCTTGGTGAGTATAGGGATTGCTTCTATTGTAGTCTTCAAAATAGTGGGATTGATTTGATCCATATTTAATCGTGCGTTTGGTCCGTGATTGAATAAGAGGTTTCGAGGGTTGTCGGATTCGACTGTTAATTGTATTGGATTAACAATTTATTGCTAAAAATGAAACCAAACTAAAGAGAAAGAAAATCCATAATAGTTGAGAAGAAACAGTGATGAGAATGAGAAGAGATAAGAAAATAAAGCATACCACAGATGGATGATAATATAAATGATATGGAAGACTAGAGGTTGAGCTAGGAGATGATTGAGGAGGACGAGCAACAGTCTACGGAAAAAAAAATATGAATGAGAAAATAAAAGAGATTCAGTTTTTTAGGGATCAAACAACAAACAGCAAGAGAGAGACAAACATCGAGTAGGAAATCAGATACTGAGGATGGAGGATAATGAGAGATGGGGAGGATTGATCAGGGAAAACTTGATGAGGAAGTAATTGACAATTCAGTATTAGTCAGAGTCAAATGATGAAATGAGTTGATTGTTACTTTACAGATTATATTGACTGTGTCTTGAGATTAAGCTTGAGGTCCTTCTTGAGAACGTCGAAGCTGGGTTGTTTTGATGCTCTTCTTGAGAGTATGGAAAGAGTTATTGATGGTTGAAGTTGATTGATTGATGATGAATGGCCGGTGAAGAAAGGATGAGTAAGCTTAGATGACTGGAGCCTTGACGTCGAGATTGAATACTGTAGGGACAACGTCTGACACTGAATACGAGCTGATTTCACACAAAACTCAACAGCAATGAGATAAGGGGAGCTCTTAGGCAGAAAACAAAGAACTGGGTTGAGACAACCCACCAAAGCTGAATGTGAAGTTGGCCCCAAGCGTTCAGACTGGCTCATCAAATTTGATTGATCCGGGGTACTGCTCCAACCAGATTCATCTGGACCCCCCGAGCGAAGCTGACTGGCTATGGAAACCTGGGTGCGGATTTGGCTGGGTAATGGCTCACTTTCATGTGAGGGGGATTCGTCATTTTTGTTCTTGTGTGACATCAATAAATCAGCCCCTATACCGTTGCTAAGTATTGATGTTGATTAGCTACTGAGAAATAAAACACAACAAACACCACTCACTTTGCCTCATCAACTGAGTCATTATTCTCTGGATCCACCAAGGCATGCAAAACAGCTCTCATGAATTAATATATCCACCATCTTTGCCTCACGAACCCAAGGGGGGCAGATGGTTTCACCAGTCGGTTTCTTGGCATCAACGAGGTTTTGGAATTTAATCTTCAGGGGATCAATCTCGCGGGTGGAACACCCATTTTCTGTTGTGTACTGGTTGTAGATATCCTGTACTTTGCTCCACTCCTGGCTGCCTAAGGGTAGAATTTTCCTCACGGTGGCAACGAGGGCAGTGCAATCAGCCGCAGAGTACCCTTGAGATCCTGGCACCCGACCTCCGCTATGTTTGTTTGGATTTGATTGCGCCCCTTGTCTGCGAGTGTTAGAAGAGCTGGTTTGTTGGGTTGTTGGTTGGCTTTGTCTAGCAGATGTTGAGTCGGATTGCGTCTGGGTAGAAGGAGGTGGCATAGCTTCCTGTTTGTTATTGGATGTGGAAGGTTCGGAGGGTGGCGGAGGTGGCATATTGATATATGATGATGGGTGTCTGGGGATACCCTCTTGTAGATTTAGCCAAGTGGGTCCCCCGGGGACCCACCAAAAATCTGGAAAATTTTCGACCAGATCTGGGGTTTCCAGATCGACGGGAAGACCTCCAGTTTTGAACACCATAATAGTATCTTTTGGAATTTTCTAAACAAAAAAAAATTGAATGTTCCTTATGTAATAAGTATATAATTCACACAGGATGATAGGAACTGGCTTTTGAAGTGCCATTGCGGCAAAAGTGACCCAGACTTGCTTTTTTTTAGAAAAAGGGTCCTGATGTAAGACGTATCTAAATCTGGTTTGGCCATGAAAAACCGGATTCTCCAACGTAAATATCCAAAACCCAGAATTCCCAGATTTTACATAAGGTGGCTTTGCCAGGGCTATGTATCCGGGGTCCTGGTTAAAAACAGCTGCATTTTCGTAAAAATAGCTGTTCATGAACTGCTCAATGTGATGATCTGTGTGGCGAGAAGATAGCATTAAACCCAGAATATTCCGCAGAAAACTCGAGCAGCCCTATGTAGTGACATGGTGATCAGCAGCGGCAAGTTTACTCGCAGAACTTGCCAACGTTGCAGCTTCGAGGATGGAGGAGAAGACCAACGTGAAGGGGAGCGAACAGAAGACTGATGCAAGAGACCGCTCGATCGATGTGCTTCGCGGGATGACTTCGTTCGCCATGGTGCTCGTCAACACCGCTGGACCCGTCCGGCCCCTCTGGCTATCCCATCCCACTTCCTTCGACCAGCCTATCACCTTCGCTGATGTTAGTCTTCTATAACTCCCCCCTCTCTTTCTTTCTTTCAACAAGAATAAGAAAAATTTTCATCGTAGATTGATGGGAAAAATAAAAAAGGAATCCAAGTGGGTTTCTCCATAGTTGAGAATATGTTGGTCCAACTGATTGATGATCGTCATTATTGGTCGACGTTTCTTACCTCGAGATTTTCTAGACCCTTTTCCCGTGTTTTATCTTTACATCGGGGTTGGCCTCGGCTCGATCGAAGCGCAGCGGAAGCGACGACAGGCCTTGGTACAAGACGATGAAGCGGGCGATCAAGTTAAATCTGTTAGGAATAGCGTACAACAATTTAATTCCACGACTGACGGGCTCGCATGCGGACGGAATATTCGACTTCGAGACGTACAGGATCCCGTCAGTGCTGGGAAGGATCGGGATGACGACGATGGTGTGCGGCTTGGAGGCCTACATGGGACTGAAGCCGCCCATTCTGCCGGCAATTCTGGGCCTCTCATGGTACCTGCTCGCGGGTCTCCGTCCCCTGACACCGCTGCATGCGAGCTCGCAAGCGTGGCTCGACCGGCTCGTTTTTGGCGCCGCTCATCTGCACCAACCGGCTCCCGGTTTCGACCCCGAGGGGCTTCTCCCCTCCCTCTTGACCGTCCCCATTTCCGGCCTGTTGGGCTGCTATCTCGCCCGGCCAATACCTCAGAGCTTTGTGGCCACCAATATTCACACCACCCAACTCCTCGCCCTGGGAATCCTCGGCAGCTTGTTGACCGGATTGCTGCCCTCGCCTGCCTCGAAGGTCCTGTGGACGCCCACCTATGTCGGCCAGACTACCGCAACGAGCGTGCTCTACTGGTCCCTCTCCAAGGCCTTGATATCTCTCCCCAGTTGTTTCGCGCTTGATCCCGTCATTTCAGCACTCGAAATTATTGGCCAAAGGTCGCTGGAAATCTACCTCATCTCTGCGTCTGCGTCTTTCGCTTTGGATAAACTCGGCACCTGGGGCTATATCGCTCATCTCATCAATCACCACCTTATCCCCACAACTCTTCCGACGCATCTTCAACGCGATGTCGTCGTCGGATTGGCTCGTAGTTCACTTCTCGGCCTTGCTATGTTCCCCTTGGCCAAGCTCTTGGTCCGCTTTGGCTGGAAAATTTAGCTCGCAGGAAAATCGTAAAATAAACTTTTCATCCGTTTTTGATTCATGTCCTTGTTGAATTTGATCTTATCTTGAAGATGAAGATATCATTTTGCTTCTCTTTTAAAGTTAGCAGTGTGAAGAAAAGGATAATTTTTTACCCTTTAGAAGAAAGAATGCACACAAAACAATATAAGCAAAAGAAGGGCAGTGGAAGATTAAGGCATCATTTTCACTGCTGGAAAACCTAAATATTTGTTCAGTGAGTCCTAGATAATCTTAGAATAATATTGGCTGGAATCAACTGATGTGACATTAATTCCAAACCTTGGGTTTATAGTAAATTGGTTGACCTCGACTGATATTAAATAATTTGTTTTCAGCTCCCAGATTCACTAGGATGCACTTGCCATACCATGGATTTCATATGGAGATACTCTCAACGATCCAAGCCATTTGACCTCTTGTCTGAGCCTTTGCAGGCTCAAGCTCAGCTTTGATGGTTTTAAATTTTGGAGTATGGCACCACTTGACTAAGTGTGATTTGCTGGTAAAGGTTTTTTTCAAGAAAGAAAAGGGGTTAGAAGGTGACATTGAGGATATCTCCATAAAATTGATGTAGAGGTTCTGTGACAGTACTTCACTTGCAATAAAATGAAACCATTTCAACTTTGCAGGAGATTTCCACAAGTTGAAAAAGAGTGTGTGGTAGGATGTGGCCCTCATGTCAACTAGCATTTATTAATTGAACTCTGGTGTATACCCACAGAGCAGTGGGTTAAATATGGCTGCATTCTCTTGAACCATTATGTAGAATTCTCATGATGGAAAATCATATTTGTGATGTAAAAATACATCAGAGTATTATGAGCTACTTCTAACTAATACTATGCCCCCCTGAAAAAAAAAACAGTGTAATGATTGATTCAACATAAATAGCATAAATAGAAGACAATTAAAATGTACGAAAATGAATTAATTTGGCTGAGACCAATTAAGTAGAGTTTCTTTTTGAAGACAAAGTTGTGCTGAATTTGGAAGGATGATTTTGACTTGAAATTTATGATCTACCAACTCAGTCCAGATGAGTTCTCCTCAAGTTTAAGTATGATATGAATGCAACTCAATAATTATTTAATGGAGATTGGAAGGAGTGGAATAACATGGTAAGAAGGATTGCTCCTTGCAGGCAATTAAGTGCTATCATATCAACCAGCAGCTGCCTTAAGGATTTCTTCCGGTCAAGGAAGTATTGCTTTCCCTGGAAACTTATTCCCAATTCAGGCTATCTCAGCTGATAACTTGCTAAAATGAATAAACAGGTAGCAGTACTGCTACAGGTTGGAAAGATTCTTATTAGGGGGTATCAAATATAACAAATCCACCATTATAAACTAGTCAATTATCAAAAAATTATTTCTTCATTAATGGGTCCTAAGAGCTTATTGGTGAAGAACAAACATGTTTTAAAAAAGGTGGATTTTTGAAAACCCGTCAATTACATAATGGTAGATTTGGTCATATTTGATACCCCCTATTACACATTATATACATATATAGCTTCTGCTGCTTTCCAGAATCTCAACCTCCAATATCTTCCTGCCATCATTCTGTTGGGAAATGGTTTCTTCTTTTTGATGAAATTAGACAAAATTGAAGCCCCAAAAAACCACAACTAAAGAACAGGATGAATCAGAAAACATAAGAAGAGAGAGAAAAAAAAGAGAACATGACAGGCATTCCCAAAGCAATGTAATGATCAACCATTTTCTAAAATTAGAATGAGAGAGAGAGAGTTATGGAGAGTAAATAGTAGAGAAATAAGTGAAAAGAAAGAGACTGGTTAAGAGTGTTGAGGAGATGAAAGGAGTTTGATTTTTATTTCTCACCAAGTTAAACTGATGGAAAAACAGTCCAGAAGATGTTGGATTGAGAGAAAATGATTCAAGTCTTAATGACTGAGGTTTTGAGTTTTGTTTTTGAGGATTGAGGTTGAAGTGTGATTGAGTTTGAGATTGAATTACTGGGAGGAGTGAGTGATAATGATGCAGAGTTCATAGTTGATGTGGGATCCAGGTTGGGTTTTGATTAGATGATTTGGTTGATCATGCAGTTATTTTCTGAAGTATTTAGCATTTACAAGTGGTGATTATAGCTTTCACAGGTTTGGATTCCAGCAAGCTTCAACAGTTGTCTGTCACCCATTTTCTAAAATCACCATGGGGCTCTCCTGATCTAGTTGTACTGGCCATTATAACACCCCAAAAATGTGCATGCAAATCAAAAAAAGCTAATAAATAGAAAGAAAGACTGTTTACCATGGCTACAAGACTAATTTCCTCTTGCTAAACACTTTATGGGTGTGTTGTGGCAGAGAAGGGTTTTTCACAGAGGAGGAGGACTCCTCCTGAGGAACACATCTGCCCCCACTTTCCAAAGAGCATTTTCTCTTTGGCAGGTAGGAAGCTTAGCAGTTCCAGCTCACCAAGATGGATATTTCCTAGGTATGTTGGTACCATTGTGCTGATATGCCAGCAATGAATCCTTCTTTGATAACTCAGGACTGAACTTAGTCAAGGAAACAGTTAAAAAAAAAAGGCTGCAAGGTTTTTGGTGTCAGGAAATTTAATTGACCCACAAGGCCCTTGTCCATTCTCCATGCAGATGAAGATTTTGACTAGACAACAATGATTGTATCAAGAAGATGTTACCCCAACATAGGTCATGTGAACAAGCCGGATAGTTCTGGCACACCAGCTGAGTTTTGGATTTCCAAGCAGGGAAGTTAATGAGGAAGCTTTTTTTGTTGTTATCTCAACATGAAAGGGGCGAGAAACTGAAAAGACGCAAGAAAAAAAAAGGCAGAAGAGCACGTGACACAAGATGAACCTAAGATAGAGGGGTAAAATCTCTAGATATGCGACTTTTTTTTGGGAATGAGCATGAAGAACTATCTACACAATCAGAGGAATTAAGTTGTGAGAAGCACAATGGGAGGGAGGAGGCCTTGGGGAGAAGCAAGTTCACAAGAACTGTGACACACAAGAAGAAGTAACAAATAATCAGGTCAGTGGAATCAAGCCAACAACGCAAAGAGGAGAAAGATTGACAACCTTTCCAGTCCTTGAATGAGAGCCACCATGATTAGTAGACCCTCCCTTCATCCGATTCTGTGCGCCATAAACGAAGCTGTCGAGTAAGCCAGCAACCGTCAAAACTCCCCCGACGATGGCACAAGTCGAGGTAGCAAAATGTGCAAAAGATTGTCGATACTCCTGGTGCACGACTTGCATGGGAGAAATCTCATCTGAACAACGAAGAAATACCATGCCTGGTTAGAGGTTTTTTTGCCTTAAGCTAGGTTTTGGTCAAGAAGCAAATTTAGTTAGTGGAAAAGAAAAAAAAAACTCAACAGTTGAAGAATACTCCTGGTACACCGCTGCGACCGTGACTTGTCAGATGGCCGAGCTCATCAGCGTCACTCTTTTCACTGTTATCTAGATCGCGTTCATACTGAGTGACGCTGTACTGGTGTGTCTTAGCGATCTGACCGTCCAAGAGCTGAAATTGGGTTCCGACCACCTTCAAAAAGTACTGGAACATATAATTGCCTGTTCTCGGTGCCAATTTAATCAATACGCCCATCCTGTGATGTGAGTAGAGGAGATCTCTCGGAAGCAGAACTCAACTTGCTTCAGTGTGGGCCTTAACACCATCTAGCGGGTTCACGATCCCTAATTTTTGCTTTAGCTTCATTGTGTGGGCCGTTTCGTTGGGTTGGTTGGCGTCCATGAATGCAAAATTATGAATAACATGTCCGAAATCGTGGAGGTTACTGTCTTGGAGATATGGTACTAAGTCGTGGACGTGAACTTGATGTGTTTGAAATGAACGACCAGGAGAGAGATGAAGATTCCCGATTCTGATTGATCATCCTCATCATCGATTTCCAAAGTGTAAGGATTTAGAGCGATAGGTGAAGAGTAGCGAGTCAATTGATGAATTCTTTGGCGATATGAAACGGTCTTGATCGAAACCGCTTAAATCAGGTGATGTCCAGCCAGATGAAGCAGCTCACACTTTGTTGACTTTAATTACGCCGTTTACATTACAGCCTTCCTTGGATTGTTCTTTTATTCTTTCCGACCAGTGCTCCTGTACACACTGTTAAGCAAAGAAAAAGAGAAGGGTAAGTTCACGTAGAGTTCTTAGCTTATGGAAAAGATAAAACTCGTCAGAGCTGTGAATCAAGGACTGCATGAAATCAAACCTGTTCGATCCCATCAGGATTGTTGAAACTCCAACCCCTCCGAACGTAGGCTTCTCGAACTTCTTCGCAGCTGTTACAACATCCTGAGGGCCCAGGTTCACCACCATAGCAAGAGCCGCAATCTTATTGGTGAAGCCGCAAATATCAAACAGATGAAGTTTAAGGCTTTTATTATTATTAGTTCTATGTGAAGTGATCACCAACGAACAATCCTTTGCTCGACTGGCAATGATCGATTCCAGTTCACCCTGTAATTCTGGCGCGAAATGGAACGAGGATCGGATTTTGTGTTAGCCGTTGAATCACTTTCTATCAAGTTTAATCATGGTTCTGTTTAATCAAGAGTGTCTTACTTTGTGTGGCGTTGGCAGAAAGAGGTACCCCGTCCAAGTCGAGTCGAGTTTTTGTCATATCATGGGCGACATCTAAGCAAAATGACCAAAGCAGTGATATCTACGTTAGCAGGAGATCAAGGAGGTATGTATAAAGAAATAGACTGGCGCGCCGCTCACCGTTTTGATGTTCCCCGCTGATGTCCATCACATCGACACTAAGCACTAAAATGAAAGATAACATAATATTAATAGGACACTGGAACCCGGAGCGCAGACAAACTCTGATAAAAGCTTACAGTAACAAGGTACCCTTGGAAAGGTAATGTTCATATGGACCAGTAATTTTTCCCCCCTACTTTTGTCGACTAAGATTGAAGGCTGGACATGAATTTGACGATAATCTCGAAATTCTACCAGGATGAGGGTGAAGATTAGCACAGCTGAAGCCATGGTCACTGTGGTACGTCCCAGATAAAATGATTAGACTGGCTCGTAATCATGTAATCCTCAGGTAGTTTCTCGGCTGACTAACACATTCCACCAAAACCAGTCTTCACTTTGACATCTTCCATTGTCTGAGAAAGAAAGGAAGAGAGGCAAAATATAGAAAAAAAATATCAGCACGTGGCTAGTCCCACGAATAACAAGAGAAGACGAAACTTGAGGCATACCTTTGAGAAACCATCGAGCCCCTTGAAGTAACCTCCAAACTGACCATGACGACCCATGTTGACGGCAGCGAGTATTCCAGCCTTTCTATTCGGAGAAGGTGAGTCTGGGTGTGAATGCTGCTACGCTTGGTGTTCTCGGCCGGAAGGATGGCGACTGAAGACGATGGAAGAGTGGAAGTCTCAGTTTGCTGTTGACCGTTCCCTGGCTTGAGGGCGCAGCAACAAGCCCTCTGACTGCGGCAGCGCATACAGACTGCATAACTGTGTCGATTGGCCTCTTGTCATCAAGGAGGCGCTTGGCAGTACTGTAGATGAATCGTGTCAGTGGGATGACTTGAAGAAATTTGTTTCGGTATCACATCTTCGTTGAAACACTTCCCCACATGGTTATAACTTCAGATGATCATAATCTGGTAAAAAAAATGCAAATCAGGTGCAGTCTGAAATGGTGAAGCTGTTTCATCCTGGGATTGCTTGGTAGAGATTCAAAAAACCTAAGGAGAGGCGAAGAGTCATCTTCTTTAAAATTTTAGGATGCGAATCTGCGGCACAAAGACTGAGACTTACTTATTTAGCATCTTTCTATGTAATGATGGCAGGAAGATTTTGCCCATGTAAAAATGCATCACATGCATCCAATTTGTTCACAGATTGTTTGATGAACTGTAGTCCCACATCTGAATTGCTTAACTTTAAAAGGCTTGTGTAATTTATCAGAGTCTTTCCTGTTGAATTAAACTACCAAATATAATTTACCCCCTTTAATGGCTATGAACAGTTGTCTAATATATTGTTCAATACTGCCTGAATAACATTTAGGGTACTCAACATTGGGTCACAAAATCATAAACACCTTTCACATTTTTTTTTTTGCAGGGATTTCAAAATGCATAAAACTTTATTGAAAATTCCCTGCCAAAAAAAACAAACTGTGCTGTTAAGTTTGTTATTTTATAAATGATTTTATATGTTTCAATTTTGAATACCCTAATTGCATTCTTACTCATTTAGTTTGGAGATAAGCCAAGCCTAGAAATTAAATTGGACCATAAGAATCCTGAATCCAATTTGACATTAATTTTAGTGTCCTTCTTGATCCCTGTTATATGGTATGGGATTTTTCAAAGAATGAAAAGAACGAATAGTGGCAGCAGGCTATCAGGGGAATCTGACTAGAGTTACTAAAAATGGTAGATAAATTAGGATGAGATCCAATATTGATTTACATATATATATATCTAAACTCAACATAAGATACGTGTAACTAAATGGACTGTTGTGGATTAATGGCTTGAAAAAAATCAACAGAAAGATTAAAAAAAGAACAGGTAATTGGAAGACAGAAAAAGGGTAGATTAATACAGAAATGCAAGCTGGAGATCAATCATCAGGGGGAATGATTTGGGGAATGGTGTGCCAGCCATAATGGAGGACTTCCCGCCGCCCAGATTCCTTAATCTGGAGCTTCCAGTTCTAAATCCCAAACTTTGTTTGGTGATGAAAATTGATGACAGTCAGGTTCTCACCACCAAACAAAGTTTGGAATATAGATTTAGCCCATCTAAATCAGGCATTCCAGACCGACGGGAAGTCCTCCAATACTGAAATTAAATTGATTTTCTGGTAACAGTGAGAAAAAATATACTAGTGCCAACCAGGCAAGCCCATAAAAGGGGATGAAGTGCTTTAGACCCTATAAAACTGCTAAAAGTGCTTTATTGCAGATTAGTGGTGCTGAAAAGCTTTTAGTGCTACAGCACCTGCAGCCCAAAAGCAGGGTAACTAAGGTAATACTTTTGGTTTATAAAAAGGAGAAAAAGAGTATCCTGATTCACATTGGGACTTTTAACATCAGTTTTAACCCATATGTCATAAAGTTTTGACATTTTTGTTCAATTTCTCAGATTGGTCCAAAACAGCTGAGTCAGATGAAACAAAAAATTTATTAGAATGTTATGTTTTAACTTTTGAAAAAACTATCTTAAAGGTCCCAATGTGAACCAAGCGAGTGGAACAAGTTTTATTGGGGTTTTATGATTCAAAATCTGTGCTCAACATACAAAAAAAAAAAAAAACACCAGTCATTCCAGATAATTTTGTTCCAACTCACCACCCCAAAAAAGGTGGCAATGTGTGCACATTGCCATGCTATAACATTTTTCTAATTTTACTGTAACATCCCACAAGCATTAATTGTACATGTTATATACATAATTCTAACTATATTTTTACAATGATACCCACTGTGGTAAAAAGGGTTTAAATGTGTGCCTATCTCTTACCAAGGAACAAAGGGATCCCTTTGTTACCTGGGGGTCAATGGGCGCCTACTACTACTGTTTTTTTCTTGGTGACTGGTAATGCTGGCATAAATTAATTAAATTGGTAATACTGTCACAAAAACTAGGTTATAGTTTAATATAGTATTGTAAAACAAAGGTTAAACCTGAGTTATACCTGGGTAATAGCAATGTTTCAATCAAGGCAATGTGCACACATTGCCTTCCTTTTGGGGGTGGTGACTCTCCAAAAGAAAAATAAAGCAAGGAAGACTTTTTTGGTGGGGATTAGCTGAGCAAAAGTAGCCAGATCCCAGCCCACATGCTTGAGCTTTCTTTAAATTATCATCATTTTTTGTTTTTGGGTATCCAATCCCATTACTCTTGCTACATGGCTGTCATGATATCATCATGCTTTATAATAAACCAAGCTGAATAATGGAAAATAATTATATCAGCATAGTTCACCTCAAGATTTTTGTTTCCAAAAGCCATTTAATTCATATCTGTATGCTGGCATGAAATAAATTGTTAACACATCAGTGGAGGATTTCCTGTTGGTCTGAGACTGGATTGCCTGATCTAGACAGGCTAAATTGAAGTCCAAGACTTTGTTTGGTGGTGCAGACCTGACGTCATCAATTGTCATCACCAAACAAAGTTTGGCATTTAGATTTAGAAGTTTCAGAATAAGGAATTTAGGCAACAGGAAGTTCTCCAATTTTGCATGAAGATTATAAATTCAATCCTTAATTTCATGCTCAGTTGAAGCTTTTCTTGGTGCAAAAACCCAACTTGATTGCACACAAGCAGCTACATGAACTTGCTATAGCATTGAACCTTATGTGCAAGTGTATCATTTTGACAAGTTACCAATTATAGCTCTCAAGTACTTTCCAGATGCCCATGATACTCAAAGCAGAAATTTAAATTTCTCTTGGGACAAACTTATTTGTTGGTGCTCTCAAAAACTTCAGCAGAGTTTCTGGCTGTCAACTTTAGACAGTTGAACAGAGTTTTCAGGTAGCTTAACAATACTCATCTACTCAACAGGAATTTATTGAGCAGTGAAACTGATTCAACATAAAACCAAATATATGCTAAAGATACATACAGCTAGATGGTACAAGATTCATGCAATGCGTATCCTATGGGTAAAGATCCGAAAAGCGACGTGTGGTCAATGTCCTGGTGAATAGCTAGGGCTTATACTCATTTTTTGAACTTGAACCATCCACTAGAGGGTTTGCAATTCTTGTTTGCTTCATTGTTCTCAGAAGCGACTGCCGGTTGGGAATTTTTCCCATTTGATGATTGAACTGGATTGTCCTGATTGACCGGAGCTTCACGATCTCCTGATATTCCATCGATATAGGCTGGTCTGGCGCTGTTCTCTACTAGCGCCGTCGTCTCAGATGCTGTAACTCCATTCGGCTGTGAAGGGTCCATGGCGTGCTTGGCCCGCAAGGTGATAAAATCTTCAAATAAGGCCGCATTTCGTGAGTTTACTTTCCATATTCTATGGTCCAACACAAGACATGCACCCCCAAATCGAATACCAACTATCAGTTTCCCGAAGCTCGGTGGCCGCGATTAAAGAGCCAAGACAAGGTGCTCACGCCATCACGATATCCCCAATGATTGGTACTAAGCCGATAGTAGTGGCGAGAATTTGGTCTGGAAGAATCATATCATCAGAGAGCAAGCCAACCAACAAGTCAGAGATACATGCTATCAGCGTAAGAGGATGTAGCTGCTACTTGAAAGATTTGAGCTCACTAAATAACATTCGTTGAACCAACAGCGCAGGCAAGTTGCATTTCAAAGTCGGCCTAATGACGAGATAGTATGACAAGGCCGCATCCGCCGCGTCTCCAACAACTGGTATGAAACCTTGATCATACAGGATTTTAGGTTTGTTCGCGAAGAGTTACGAGTAGATGTTAATAATGGTAAGAAGGCGGAGTAGAAAGTTTGTATTTACCAATTAAAAAAGTCCATCCGAACCTAAATCCGCAAATCGAGAATCCCTTGTCAAGGTAATGAGCTCGGGATCTGACCTTTTTCTGGTAGCCCAACGCCATAAAAAATAATAATCGAGAAATGGATGAGAATACATGGAGGACGAAGTTGATGATTTCGTGGAAGGGAGTTCTGGAAAAAACACAGACGAGTATCTTTTCCTCATCCTTGCTCAACCCAGGCGGAAGATCACGCTGAGTGCGTTTTCGTTTACCGGTTTGGGGGTTGACGGAAATCTCGTAGAGCGGGTCGCGTGGTTCGAGGGCAGTGGCATGGCCCTTAACGAGTGATCTGGCGACCTTGGCGGCAATTTTGTTGGCCATGGGAAAGCTTGAAGGAGAATGGTCTGCAGCAGAGTTTGTACCACAAATCTGGGTTTATGTCGGATCGATAGCTTCGAAAAAGGTAATCTCGCCCAACCCTCGCGTGATGTCATAGCTATCCGCGCAGATCACAGAGGGCGGATCATCGCTGATCCGGAAGTGGGAAAACACGGGCGATGGTCCGTGAGAACCGCGACCCGGCAATTGGGCTCTCGACCTTGACTCTGCTTGAAAGCAAAAAAGCCCAGCTTTGAAATCATTTCGTCTGTTTCCAACTCATTCAGGGCTCTAGGATCCTGATCGCGGAAAAGCCTACAGAATAGAGCGTATAACTCTCTCTTAAATCAACTAAATTCTGGACGTTGCACCCTGAATTCTTTTCTTTTTCGAATCCACAGGAAAACGGATCCTTTGTGCCCTCTATGTGGCAGTAAGCACACCGTCCCACATCTCATGAATTTCTGTGAGGCCCACAGGAAACATCGGGTGGTGCTTCGCAGAGAATTATGGCGACGCAAGATACCCTTTTCTTCCAACCAACTTCATACGACCTTGAGCCTTCCAAAGGCTGCCGAACCTCTGATTCAGTTCCTCAAATCGACAACCTGCTTTCCGGCAGTCTTTGGCTCATGAACTTATCTCATTTTTCTTAGGTTTCCTTTATCTTTTATTCTTTTTCCCCTTCCTCTCTCTCTAGACGCGTCAGTTTGCTTGTTTTCTTTTAGTCATTATTATCGTTAGTGGTTGTTTTCTTAGATCTTGTTAGGTTAGGATGCGCGTTAGACTCATAGTGTGCAATGCCACAGGCCAAATTACACTTTTTTAAAAAAAACAACAGAATTTCATACTTTTCAATTCAATTGGCCAGATATATACAGTCAAACCTGTCTAAGGGCATACCTCCCCGGAGAAGCCTTTTGGTATACCTTTAGAAGGGTTATGCCCATTCAAAAATCCTAATTTTGGCATGCCCCAATGTGGGGAGAAGCCCCTGGGTATGCACTTGAGCAGGTTATGCACATAGTTTGGTATGCTCTTAGACAGGTTTGACGGTATGGTGTTTCAAGCTCATTTGGGCACACACCCAAGCTGAGCCAAAAAACAGCCAAGCGCACTTGGCCAATGCTAAAGCCAGCTCAGCAAATACCCAAGCATGCTTGGCACAAACCCGACCCTCACTTGGCACATAGCCAAGTTGGGGTGGATTGGGCACAAGTCTCACTTGGCCAAAGCCCAAGTGAGTGTGCCATGCCTGCCAAAATGTTTTGGCAGGCAATACTCACTCCATGGGGGGGAGGGGATGCATCAAACTGAATTACTACTAAATTAATTGTTTGCTTTAATGCTACAGTATTTGCTATGTCAGAAAATAAAATAAAAACTCAAAGTCATAGTAGTGGCTGTCAGCCTCTATGCTACTAACCAAGTGTTTAAGAGCACTGGTTGTGCTATGAGTGATTGATTTAGTGTTGGTTTGGTACGTGTAAGGGTTAATTCCTAAGAATAATAATTATTAAAGATAATTAGCTCCAAGTATTTGAATCTTGCAAAGCTTCTTCTCAACCTTTTCAGGGAGGGAAATCCCGTAAGTATACATGGATTCTTCCTGCTGAGACAGTCAGGGAATATTCTTGAGGTTGTAAGTAACTAGTACTTACGTGGTTGGGCCTTTATAAGGGTTGGAGTGCAACTAACAACTGGTTGTAGTGGTTCAGATGTGCTTCAAGACTTATATAAGTCACTACAGGAGTATTCAGGGCAGACAATAAGTGGTGTGGATGATGGTGGATGCGTGATCCAGTGGCAAGAACACTAAATAATGCTGCAGGGATAATTTATAGACTGTCTGGTGGATAGTTATAATAATATCTTGTGGCTGAATGCACTTTTCTGAGTGACTGGTAGGCTTGGGGGAATTTACCAGAGGAAGCTGGTGCTTAAATATTCTAACAAGACACTCAGAAGCACCCAATATCTTCCTTGTGGGACCTTTGAGGCGCACTGGGATCAAGATCAACAAATGTTAATCCCTTGGATTATTACTAGGTTAATATTAACAGATCAATGATGGTAACTTACTTTAAATTAAAGTACACATCATTGATGCTGTTAAATTTAACATAAAAATTGTTATCTCCTTCCAGGCAGCTCTCAAAATTAATGAAGATAATTAACTTTTAATTAATACACATCTTTTGATGTGAATAAAGTTGTTAACAACTTATTATCTCCTTCCTGTTGGCGCTTAAATTAATGATGTTAATTAACTTCCAATTAAAGCACATCATTTGATGGGAATAGGATTGATAACAACTTGTTAACTCCTTCCTGTTGATGCCTCATTATGGGATACAGATCTAAGGATTGGCTTATGCTTTAACTAATTAATTGTTATCAATTATAATAGTTATAAGCATATGTGAGGCGCATATTTTGTAAGTTAAGTTATTTTATGTTATATTTTTACGGCTGAAATAATAATAGAATAAGGTAAAATAAAATATAAAATAATATGACAAAATATGCGTAGACAGAACAAAACTTGGCAAAAATAAACAGAACCTTTTGAGGTCAGACAAAACTAGGCAAAACCTATTATAATAATTTATAATCAGGTTGTTAAAGTTTATTAATGTTTCAGTACTGTTCTTTTCATGTAATTTAATCATTGTGTTACGTGTATTATATTAATTGTACTGTGTTCTAATAAAGTATAGTACAAGTAATATAATATTAAATATTAATATTTTAACAACTTATTACATAAATTAACAATATTAATTATGTAATATTTCATTGTAACTACTTGGGGAATGTCAGGTATGTTGATATGGAATGTCAGGTATGTTGATATTACCTCTGTGATTGACAGTGGCAGTAGTGGTAGTTACCATATTGGCCAACAGCTTTGGTTTGGCCAAGCCAGACTTGGGTCAGTGACAAGATTTTCAGTCTGGAAAAGTGGGTTGATCAAGCCCTCTGGGCACAAAACCAAGCCTGCATGGCACCGTGCCAAGCGGGACTTGGGCTTGTGCCCAGACAAACTTGAAATACCATATATTCTCAAAAAATAGTGGACCCAAAGTTGATCAGCACAAGTGACTTGCCTGGATTTTAGCAAGTTTCTCTGCACAAGAATATCATGCAGGTCAAGCTGCCAAAATTCATGCTAGTAATGTTATCCCTATCATATCTAACCACTTGCATGAATTTAGGCAGATTAACTTGCATGGTTTTTTGTCAGGAAAAACTTCCCAAAATTCAGCAAGTTGCTGTCACTTGTTGGAATTATGATCTTCTCCTTATTATTTTTAATCTCATAACTAAAAAAACATGATGATTATAAGATTGTGGATGGATCAAGTTAGAATTTCCTAGAAGCAAGATAGTATTGTTTTATCACCTACATGTAGTCCAGAACCTTGTTAGAGTAGTTAAAAATCAATCATTCTAGACTCATGGAACACTGTAAAAAAACTCATGCAACTGCCTTCAGTTGACATGAAAGTTGCCTTTGTGCACAAAGGCAAGTTGAATGTCAACTACAGGCAGTTTATTGAGTTTTTCTTTCAGTGGAATAGTCTCTCTGATCACATTCTTTCCTTTATTCAAATACTGTTTCTTTTATTCAATTTCTTAACCACAACTAGAACAGACTGTAATTATTCTACATAAATATAGATAAAAGCAATTACACCATTGCTTCTCTCTTTCTTTTTTTTCATTTAGAATTTACAAAAAGGAACCCCAAACCTTTTTTTCTCCATCTCCCTCATTTCCATCCAAGCAACTCACTTCAAGCTTCATTATGTCTCAACTTTGGAGCCCCCTAATATTGGAGATTAAGATTCTATGACCTTTAAATTAAACCTGGTAACTACCACCATGAAAAATTTCTGCTGAATACACATAAGTTGTTGTGAATTAAGATTTTTTGTTACTTGAGTGAGAAACCATTATATAGTCTTCAAATTATGCATGTTATTAATTTATCTCACATGCTCCTATCATAAATTTTAAGCCATCTTATTGTTGCTCAGCTTCACAAATTCCCCCTTAAGAATACTGTAAGAATTTTAGGAATTTGGTCCTTCTTATTGAGATAGAGCTGATGGAAGATATCTTGAATTGCACTCTTAAACAAGGCATGAAAAAATTAATAATAATAATCAAAATGGAATCAATAAAGCATAAATTCATTGATTAAAGTAGGAGTGATACCTTAATAATAAAACTACCTTGATTCTTCAATAATACTTTTGAGATCGAAGAATTGGTGGTCTTGGAATAAAAGTTTATAGGAGGAGGTTTGTTGTAGTGTGGTGTGTCTTGAAGCTTCTGAAGATGTAGGTTCAAGTTGGTTCTTCTTGTTGTGATGTATTCCCAATGATATGAACAATTTCAGAAGATCTTCAAAATTGAAGTATTGACACTCCAGATACTAAATTCTACTCCTTTTGTGCTCATGATGTGCTTCAGTTGAAAAATCATCTGTGATTCATTTGTTAATAACACCAGCAAATAATCAGACACCTTCTGTGACTATGGTGGTGAACCAGCTGGCCTCTGGACATCTGATCACCTGTCCTTGAGCCTTCTGTTTATCAGTGAGATGTTTTTCTCAAATCAAAATGGCCAACCCCTTTGAACCACTCTCTTCTCTCTCACTATTCTCTATATAATCTTATCTTTCATAGCAATATTTGTGCAAATTTTCAGCACCACCCCATAATACCATGTATTTCTTGTACTCTTCCATTCAAGTGCCTCATGTAAACATCTAAATATTTATGAATAATTTAATTCAAATCTTGTGTGAATCTCCAAATTATACAGGTTCATTTTCTCAAAAGCTCAAAGCAAAAATTTATGTTTGTTCAAAAGGGAAGTTACAAGCAGATTTTTGATGGCAAGAGATATTAAGATTAACACATTTAAGAAAAAAGGGGTAGAATGTGTGTTTGAAAGAGATGGAGTATCATGAAAATCACTTTCAGGATATTGTTTCCACCTAGAAAAAAAATTTGAACAAAAGAAAAATAGGAGCAAAGGTGATTTCAGTGATGGTAAGAGCAGAATTTCCACAATTGGCAGTGGTCAATTCATTGTTGAGGGTGTCAAGAATCAACAAAGAGGAAAATACACTGTGTTTGGGTGAATCCTGGCTCCATTTTGATGAGCTCAGAAATTGTTTATAGAAGTTTTTTTCTGTTTAATTAAAAGGAGAATCTTCTCCAAATGTATAAAAAAGTGAGAAGGAATAACCTACCAATCATGGACAGATTTAACTGCACAAAACACTTTCTCAACTGCCTGTAGTTGAAATTCAGCATGCTCCAGCCAAGCTAACATCAAAACTCCACCTGTTTGCATATGAAGATTTTTTTTGGTATGGTCACTTTTCAGTTTGCATATGCATCAATGCTTGGTTGAATCACTCTTGGAGAAATGTTTGAGTAAAACCACAAGATTCCCTGGACTTTCTGCATGTCAAATGCAGGCATTTGAGAAAGTTTCTTTTCTTTATTTTGCAGTGAAAGTTAGTCATGATCATTATTTAATTTCACAAAAAAAATTGGATCCAAGATTTATGCATAGCTTATCTAGCTTTGTGAACCACCCAGTCATAGTAAAACTCTAAAATTCAAGCATCAATTCAAATTGGAAGGTTTTTAATGGAATAAAAGAAGGTTCTCATATTTTGGAAATGTTGGGATTCTATTTATCTACTCACTCCTGAAATTCCTTCAATTTCTCCATAATCATTAACACTTCAATCATTGTAGTAGATATGATTCTTAGTAGCATGATAGTAATAAAATATCAGAACAAAATAGCCTATGAGCCTTTGTTTAGTAGTTATTTTTATTCATTCTAGTCTCATGGAACTTTCTCATAAATTGGTTGTTTGTGCTTTTTATTCATTATGATTTCTTTTATTCATTTCCACAACCAAAACTTGATCTGCTTGTATTCAGTCTATTTAAGTAGCCTAGATACATGCAATTGTGATGAGTGAGGAGGACTGACCAACGAGAGGTTGGACAACTCCGACCAATACAATTCTTTGGTTCGAGATCAAGAGGAATCGAGGATGACGGTCAGTGCTCAAGAGTGCACTGACCTTGGATTAAGAGGAGGAGTAGGATAAAGAGGCTTTGCCCCGTTTCTATTCTCTTTCTTTTTCTTCACTCAATTGTAATTTATCCTTTCGTCTCATCCAATCACTCAATCAGAAATACTCAGCTCGCTCAGATCTTTTAAGATCTTCCCTTCCTTCCCAACAATCTCGTAATCTCGTTTGTTGCTCATAATGAGCTCCTCATTATATTCAGGTGTAAGTGTTGTTCAGTCGAAATCATTGTATTGTTGTTTTCTATCTTTGTCATCTTGTCACTGTGTTCTAACCTTTTACTTTACTCAATTGTAATTTATCCTTTTGTCTCATCCAATCACTCAATCAGAAATACTCAGCTCGCTCAGATCTTTCAAGATCTTCCCTTCCTTCCCAACAATCTCGTAATCTCGTTCGTCGCTCATAACGAGCTCCTCATTATATTCAGGTAAATACTCAGCTCGCTCAGATCTTTTAAGATCTTCCCTTCCTTCCCAACAATCTCGTAATCTCGTTTGTCGCTCATAACGAGCTCCTCATTATATTCAGATTCTTATAGCAATCTCATCATTGGTTCTCCTCCTTCCTTTTCTGCACTGTCTTGAGCCAATCTGGTCACTCTCTTTGAGTGTCTCTGTCCCTAAATCTTAGGCCCTGTTTGGCACCATCATAAAGATTGGTGTAATAATACAAAATAAATTGAATCAAAATAAAACCACTGAACATCCAGGAACCAAGCTTATATTTGGGATAGCTGGGGTACTTCCTTCATCAACAGTATCATGGGATTGGATGTTTTGGCTCTAAATTAGCACCATTCTAGCATTATTACACTTTATATTGTGTATAGCATAATATTGCCATTACAGTAGCCAAGATGGCCTGATAAATCCAAAAAGATTTTTTTAGAAATGAAATCATCCTATCTCCTTCCCCAAATTACATCTTGGTTGCCTCCTGTTGAATTGTTGTGATTTTATTCATGAAAATGTGAATTATTACACCTGTAAATATTACACTTCCAAACACAGCCTTAATCTTCTTTATCCACTTCCTCTACAACTTCAAGCCCAGAGATTCAGAAACTTAACAGGAAAAATTACCTTTTTTTTTTCTCCAATAAATGAAGAAACTATGATCTTATTTGTTTACATTTTGAAAACAGAACTGGAGTAAAAGAACAAAAATATTAGAGAGAACACAAAGACAAGTAAGAGATGAAAAGAAGAAAGGAAACCATACTGTATAAGAAATCAAAGATTATTAATCAGATGCTGTCAACACAGTGGAAAGAGGATAGAGCAGGAAGAGGAAAAACAATGGTCTTATAGAAGGATGATTAGAAAGAAAGCAATACATGAATATTTAATGGAAGGTAAGCTCAAGAGCTTTTCTCACAGAATTGGATTAGGAGATTTTCCAACTGTGAGCCAAGGCTCCTTTTTTCAATGTGAGGTGTCCATCAGAGACACATAGGAATGATAGGTAGCTACGAGAGAAGAGGGATATAAGTTGAAGGTATTTGAGTTTTGAAAAGTGAAATGAAGGAGGATATTGAAACAGAGTTTAAAGAGAATTTTGAAGCTGAAGAGTTGCTGATTTGTGGTTCTGTTTTGAGAAGTGACTTCATTTGTCTGGTTTGAGAGAGTGGAGAAATGAATATACCTGCACAGGCTGGCAATTGGATTAGGTTATTGAAGTTAGATTGACTTTCTCTCTGCTGTGGCAGAAATTTTTTCACACCAGAATTAGGTGCAATGTAGAGAAGAATAATGAGCACAGCAGTGATCTTTGGCAAATTCAAACAATAAATAACCCAATGATTGCAAAAAGCTAAGATGTTGGTTATCTTTAACCTTTTGATGGGATTTTTTCCACCAGTGAAAATTAGACAACATTTTGTGTGATATAGTGAGATGTGGGAATTTTGAAAAGGAAATCAACCTGAGGAGTTTGGGGAGATTAATGATGGAGGCAGAAGTAAGAAATTAAATCACAACTTTAAGATTGAGGTATTAAGATGGTTTTTACACTGTAAAAAAACTCACTCAACTGACTCTAGTTGACATGCAAGTTGCCTTTGTGCACAAAGGCAAGTTGCATGTCAACTGCAGGCAGTTTATTGAATTTTTCTTTCAGTGAATTAGTTCTTTCTGTAACAGGGCATTTTCCCTAATCAACGAAACTAGCTTTGAAGCTGACTTTGGTCAATTTACACAAAACCTCAGTTTGAGATCAAGTTTTTGTCTGAACTGATTCAAGAGCAAGGTGTATTGTAGAAAATTAGGATTGAAACAGATCTCAAATGTAGATGGACTCAGATGGAGTGGTAGTGGTGTGCTTAGTTGCAGAAGGAGGTGGATATCATCATTCTATATCACATTATTACGATTATTAGTCCATTCCAGATGGGAAAATAATCATCATTTGCTTGAGATATTTGATTCTCCCAGTTTTTGCAGTCATCAGAAAGTGACCCTTGAGCAATGAAGGAGCTGTTGGCGGAGTCTTTTACCTACATAGCAGAATTTAGTGCAAGTTATGTTTTTTTCAAAGTGATGCTCCATTACCTTAGTATGGAAGGATAAATCTACTCCTCAGAGTTTGATTTAAGAAATGCTTCGAATTTTCAAGTTTCTAAAACTAGCAAGCAGGAACCCAAAATATATGTGGCATCGATGATCACCTGATTACAGCCGGCGCGCGTTGTGCCTCTTCCCCCCAACCTAAGCAGAACAACAGCTCCAAGGAAGTTTGGACTGAAATGAGCCCCTGCCAAGGAGTAGGGTGTACTGCTGCTGTACGTTCCTTGATGAACGTTACACTATTTTTTTGTGCTTGGGGAGGTTTACCCGATGCATCTATTAGATTCTGACCAAAAGCCACGGACCGCGCAACCGGAAGCAAGATGGGACAGGGTGGGGTGGAGAGAGGGGAACGATGATCTCAACGATCTGATGGCAGAACACCAGCCAATGATCCTCGGACGAAGATAAGAATCCGGCAAGACCATCGAGCTTCGGGATACTAAATGTAAACCCAGATTCCAGCTTCACGGCTCTTTGCTCGTTCGCGCAATCTGAACGCCATCGGCCTGAGAAACCATCAAAAATGTCAAAGGGTTTTCCCCTATAATCGATTTGCCCTATCGGTAGACCCGCATGGCCCGGCACGGCTGTAGCCTTCGACCCTTAAGAATGATGCCGCATCTCCGATTAAAGATTCACCCGAGCATGAGTACGCAAGCACTGATCTAAAAAGCAGTACACAGAATCATAATTTTTTCCGACTCCTCTCCTCTCTTGAGTGCGCACCATGCCCACTTCTCATAGTTAGCTGGGATCTGGTTGGTGAAAGTAATATGCACTCCAGATATTGCTGGCGGAATCTGCACTTTGATGCCGGAAATGTCGATCCCCCTGTTCACGCATGGAATGTATTGGAAAGAGCAAAGCTTGGACATGAAGAGTCAAGGTGTGGTGATGATCAGAAACACAGATATAGGAATCAAGATTCGGATTCCCGTTCCCGCAATTCTTCTCTGATATGTAAATATTATTATTATCATGACTTTTCTCTATAGATTTAATGACTACGGCCTAGACACACAGCAATGACATCTCAGTGCGGCTGAAGCATGTTGCAGCGGCCATGATGTTGTTCAGCGTGTACCCAAATGTGTCAGGGACGCTTTTTTAAAACATGAAAGCCTAACTTTTCTATTCCGTCATTCGGCAGGTGACTTGATCCTTTACTTGCACGAAACATTACCTCACTCTTCATCAGGCGTGCTGTTGCACCCTTTGAAGTAGCCATCATCCGCTTCGCATAAACTCCCCAATAACTGATCGATTTATTTCCCACAAGGCGCTGCGCGCGCCATCGGAGTTTATTGATAGCTGGAGATGCTTGCTCGCCTCAAGTTCCAAGTGACCGGCTACAAGTCACAATGGCCAATTTATCGCTGCCTTAGACACGTTGCGCAAGT
This sequence comes from Puccinia novopanici, assembly GCA_004348175.1. Classification (NCBI taxonomy): domain Eukaryota; kingdom Fungi; phylum Basidiomycota; class Pucciniomycetes; order Pucciniales; family Pucciniaceae; genus Puccinia; species Puccinia novopanici. Next base: position 25,190 of record SMGU01009499.1, read on the forward strand.
CAGAGCTCACTTTGTGAGTCTGAATGCAGCTACTTCGACGCGATTGAGAAAAACATGTGGGCACTTTTGAGTTGAAGCCACGAGCTTTGATAGAGCGCGGAGGTTTTATATGTGTCAATCAAGTGATGGAGAATCCCGGAATGGAGTGCTGGGCCTGGCGGTCGGATTGATACGTGCCAATGCCACAGAAGCTGTACTCCGTCCTTTCCTCGACCTTTTTACAAGCGTTACGGGAAAAGCTTGTTGTTTTCCTTACCCTTTTACGTAGGCCTATTTTTATCTTACAAAACATGTTTCTCTCAGACATCAATTGTGGGTTTGGGATTGGAAGAAGTCTTCCGATACGCAATCTACCACTCTTGAGCATAGTCGCCTTGACTCTTGATCAGGTACCACCCTAGCTTCCTGACCACAACAACACCCACCATTGGTAAAATATTGAAAAAATTATTCTAGGAGATTTTTTTACTTGGAAGGTATGGTGAGCCATGTGTATGCATCACGATCAACAGTTTAATTTCCTTTCTGCGCTGCAGAGAAAAAAAAAATCTCCTAACCAACCCTGAAATTATCCAGTGCCATCATCGAATTGTGTCTAATCAGAGGATCTCTCTCCGTCACTCGACGTCAAAACTCATCATAAATATTTATATCCATTCATGTTGTCTCGAAAAAAAGGAAAGGCAGCACCAGCACTCGGTGGTGTTGAGTCAGGATATTGGGGCTCGCTTGGGACCCGGTAGTAGCAGCTGCTTGGTGGGCCTTCCTTTCTTCTCATTCTCCTCATCATCATCCACCTGACTTGCGTGGGGTTGGCTCGTCAACCCATCTCATGGCCCTGAGGAATCTTCAATCTAAAAGTAAATATTTGATTGTTTTCGGCATGGTTCTTTCTTCCTATCTAGTTTAGGTGAATCTACCACCAAGTCCACCTGTGTCAAAATCTCTTCGATCTTTCGGTACCCTCTGTACAATCGGTCGGTGGTACTTCCATACAGTGGCGAATTTAAATTGACTCTTTACTTCACCTCAAGTGCCTCCGCACCTTTGTCCCCCCTAGCTTCATCATCATCGATAAAACCAGTGCTGCTCGTTTTGAGATCCTCATCAATCCTTGAACCTCACCGCATCCTAAAGTGACTCCACATCCATACACACTCTCTCCACATTTTTCTTTCCAGACATAGCTTTAGAGATTCTATACACCGGCATCCGGAACGCAGTTCTCACAGAATCTTCCGATCGCCAAAATGTCCTTGAACACCAAGACCGCCAAACCAACTTCCAATCAGCCCGCGCTAGGCCAGATGGATCAATTGCAGTCTTTTGATCTGATTGGAATTGGATTTGGTCCTGCCAATTTGTCGTTGAGTGTTAGATTAGCTGAGGAGAATCTAGCCAATTCCAGTCGGACTTGTCAATCCCAGACTCAAGTGACGGAAAATGATGATAGGAATCATCTAAAGCCAGGATCTTTGAAGACTTGCTTTATTGAGTCGAATGACAGTTTTCGCTGGCATCCCGGAATGATGGTCAGTCTGTCATCTAATTACAAAAGTTTTTCCTCTTTCGCACATTCATCTCCCACCCACCACCTCGCTCTACCGGCCTTGAGATTTTTATTCTTCTTTCTTTCTCCCTATAGTAGAGACTGCCGCTCTATCCATCCTTGCATTCCATCTCTCAGCGCTTCCAGTTAGTCTTATAACCTCGATTTTCACCCAGTGCGCCAAGTTTCAATGTCTCTATACGATAGAGGCATGCGCAAGTACTGTCGGGCATCAGACCATGCTACCTGGTCATGACTCGTCTGGGTTATGTTGCCCTGCAAACCTAGCTACATCTGAGTTCATACCCAAAAACAGAGCCGTGGCCTCGAAGATCGGCGATTTAGAATAGCCGGGAAAGCATGGAATGTGCTACCCCTTCTCAGTATTTTTGCTAAGGATCTTGTGAGTGTCAAGCGCACCCTGCACAATGATAACATAGCCCGCTTGGCAAAGTGAGCTATGCGCCAGATTTTGGGACTGTTGGACTTTGCCAATCCGGGATCAAGTGATGTTGGCAAATGGCAGTGTAGCCATCAATCTTCAAATCTTCCAGATTGATTAGTGATGAGAGTCTTCTCTCAATCGCAATCATCCCGCAGGACCGGATTTAAAATCTCTAATGTGACCAGCCCCAGCTGCAACCCGTTTATCTTGCATGTTTCTCCCGGCGTGGCTGACACTTCTCCGCTGCACCCAAAACACTGATTGTACATAAATACATACATACATTTATTTTGCTATTGAACGGGGATTCTCACTCTTTTGGATTGTGTCTGCTGGGGCCCAGAATGCTGAATTTCGTTGTTGTTTTTTTGTTTTGTGCCCGGCGCAGATCGACGGCAGCCGAATGCAAATTTCGTGAGTGATGTGTCCATCAACTTGGCTTTCTCTTGCTCCAGAGGCCATCTGTGCCAATCGATCCGCCGCACATGGAGGGCTGCACTTGAGAAGATTCCAAGGCATGAGTGTCTATCACGTCTTGTCTTGTGGCATCCAGCTCGTCAAGAGCCTTGAGCCTCGGCCATGCGCTCTTCTCGGAAAGCGTCCTGGTTAACAAGTACCTCTCCACGGCGGGATGTGAAGGGTACTTGTATGTGCACCCATCGTGCAGACCAATTTGAGATCTGTTGCATGCATTCTTCTTCCTTCGGGCGGCAAGCAGGCGCTGGGATGTGCTTCGCAAGCAGCAAACCCTCTTCCTGATTTTCGACTGCAAATTCTTTAACTGACGGAATAACTTTGACATATCTTGTCCTTCGGCATGGTTCAGATTCCTCAAGGATCTGGTCACGCTGCGCAACCCCTGCTCGCCATTCAGTTTCTTGAATTATCTTCACTCCCATGACAGACTGATCGACTTTACCAACCGGGCCACCTTCACCCCGACGCGTCTTGAATTTGCTGACTATCTGTCATGGGTGGCCCGCCGAGTCAATTCCTCTTCGGCCCCTTCGGTCTCCATGAAGACCGAGAATCTTGCTGACTCGGGGAAGCATCATTCTATCGATTTGTGCTACGGCGAGCGCGTCGTCGCCGTTGAGGGCGTCAGAGGCTCGACGGGGGACATCGAATTCCTCCGCGTCTCGTCCACGAAGCCATCGAATGGTTCTCTCCAGCAATATCTCTGCCGGAACTTGGTCATCTCGGTTGGCGGGACTCCTCGGGTGCCTAAACCCTTCCAAGATCTTGGCCTCGAGTCTCACAAGAAGTCTTGCTACGTGCTCCATACTTCTACATTCTTGCAACATATCGACCGTATCCTCGGCAACCTCATTCGGCATGCCTGTGCCGAATCCAATCAGCACACGGCGCCCCATCCGATTTGCAATCCTGAGCTCAATAACTCATTGTCCAATTCTATCAGCAGTCTCAGCTCGAAAGAGCTTTCAGATGGTCTCAAGTCTTATTCTTTGCCCGTGGAACTAGCCTTCAGCGACGCAAATCCTTCGGAGGAGAAGCCGTTCAAAATCAAGATCGCAGTGATTGGCGGGGGTCAAAGTGCAGCCGAAACACTACTTGAAACTTACAATCGACTCAAACCGCTTGTTGCATCGATCAACGGCTCGGAAAACTGCGCGCAGGTGGATTTAATCATCAAGCAAGGTCACTTGCGGCCCTCTGATGATTCGCCTTTTTCAAACGAAGTCTTTAACCCTCAGTCTACCGATTTCTTCTACGACCTGAATGCTCGAGAACTCTCACCCAGATTAGATCATCCCTCAGCAATCTGTGGCCCTAGCAGATTGAACGAATTCCTCTTGAAGGAGGCAGCTGCAACCAACTATGCTGTAGTCAATCCCGAGACGCTTACTACGGTGAGCAGCCCTCTGACATTCTTTTTGCCAACTAGCTTATTAAACTGAGGAGGCCCTATTATTTTCTCATCCCTTTTCTGGAAAAACAGCTATATGAGACAATTTACTCGCAAAAAGTTGATCAAGGAATGGACAGGGGTCAGTTCAAGAACTGGGGCCGATCCAACAACGTAAAGATCAACATCATCAACTACACAGAAGTAATTGCAGCAGAAGAGAACCCGAGCGGGGATGGATCGGTTGACGCTGTTCTTGAGAACCTCTTAACACGAGCAACAACTCGCACTCGGTACCAGGCTGTCATTTTGGGGACAGGATATTCTCGACAGAGTTGGAAGGAAATTTTATTCGGGAAACCTGCGGAGCTTTCTGGCTCGGGCATTAATCTTGCGACTCTGTGGCCCAACTTATCCACCGATACATTGCACGGCTATCATCCTTCAGCGGATGACAGTCCTACGAACTCAGATATCGTGTCTAGTGGGTTGTCTGATGAGCACGAACGGGAGTCCTGCTTTTCAGAGGCCTCTCACAAGAGCCCTAGCGAGCTCAAGATATCTAGGAATTATCGGTTGCTACTTCCTGAAACCTTCGTCGAGCTGGAGCCCTCGGAACCAAATAAATTCAGAGCTCGTAGGTTCCGACCCACCGTCTGGCTGCAAGGCTGTAATGAAGGAACTCATGGAATCAGCGATAGCCTCTTAAGGTGCTGTCTTCTTTTCATCTCGTCATCTGTGTTATACGTCTGATAAAAACTTCGTTTCATGACTTGAAACTGAATCCTGTTGCCCTTTCTCTTGAGCAGTGTTTTATCGGTTCGATCTGGCGAAATTTTTGATGGGATTCAAGAGGAAGGGTGGTTTGGAAACTCCTCGGAGACATTAAAAGATGGGAAGGACAGCCAGGCGACAATTCTCCCTTTGTAGCAAAAAAAAATGAAGTACATAAAAGAAAACTTCTGCCTCTCCCGTCAGTAGATTTTCCACTTTGAGTTTGAAATGTTTACTGACATCTTTGAACTGTAATAGTCGGAATACTTGAGAGAGGACTCGTTTAACACACAAAATAGTGTCACCAAAAAATCCCCCCAAAAAGAAAAAAGGTGCTTCACCACAACGGAAAATACACAAGTATTTCTGAATTCATAGAATAATTTTTCTCCCTCTTGTTGAAGGATTGAGAGGAATTCAATATTTTTAGTGATTTTCGTTGTCCAGGATGAGATTCAGTGAGCGATCGAGATCATATTTTTTACATGTATCATCAACACCTATGGAGATCTGTCCAAGAATGAATCCCAAGAAATGGAAAGCTTTGCTTCGTATAAATAATAATCATGTATCCATACATCCATCGATATTAGATCAGAGGAAATATCCATCGTTCACTAAAGACAACTCGTTGTTATCTCTGATTCAATTATTTTGCTCTGGATTTTGATATCCTGTTGAGACTCATCTTCAGAAAAAAGATTAACTTCGTATCACAGATGAGTGCTCACAGCGTGGACGACTGCGCATCCATGACACTCAAAGTTCGATGCGGGGTGATGATAATCACACTCGAAACCCAATCTAGAAAACCTGCAACTACTTATACTGCCATCCGTTGTGGCGTCCATAGGACCTTTGAGGCAGGGGAGAGCAACAATCCGGTCAAGAAGCTGCCGAGGATTCCTAGGGCGAGGGCTAGCTTAACTCCAATCCCCTCTTTCGGGTCGCAAAGCGACCTCTGAAGAGGCTCGCTGCGCTCGCCTCTGATTCGAGGGGCTGTATTAAGCTAGGGGCGAGGAGTTGGGCGGTGTGAATATTGTTGAACTTCCAGTTCGGGGAATCATTTCCAAAACGCTGCGGCAAAGCTGAGGAGCGGGACAGTGAGAGTAACAAGGTTGGAAACCTAATCGGGAAAATCAGATGTATATAGTTTAAGATCTACACACCTTGTTGTTTCTCTTTTTCTTCATCTGATTTTCTCCATCTTTCTGATCCGTGTGTCTCACTCGTCAACTTCATCTCCTCCGTGTCGCCTACAGGTCTGGTTTCCCTTGTTCTTCATCTCACTCTCTTCTCTGTCTCATTTGCCTCTTTATTTCTCTTAGGTTCGCTCTGCTCACTCGTCGTTAGCCACATCTTTGTCGTGTCTAACTTCACTGGTTGGAAATCACCAGGTTAGAAATTTATGATCTGATTTTCTCCATCTTTCTGATCCGTGTGTCTCACTCGTCAACTTCATCTCCTCCGTGTCGCCTACAGGTTCGCTCTGCTCACTCGTCGTTAGCCACATCTTTGTCGTGTCTAACTTCACTGGTTGGAAATCACCAGGTTCGCTCTGCTCACTCGTCGTTAGCCACATCTTTGTCGTGTCTAACTTCACTGGTTGGAAATCACCAGATCTTACGTTCATTAGGTTATGAGCCCAGTGGCGTTTTAACTGACCCCTCCATAACGAACTAAGATCAACATGACTGAAAGACTATCGACACCCGTCATTCCTACTCTCACCAACTACAATTGGGTGATGTGGAGAATATCCATCGAAGGGTACATGAAACAACATGATCTGTACTCATTCATCAGCTCCAGAGAAATTCCTCCGACAGATGCGGCAGAACTCAAGTCTTTCAAAACACGACGTATGAAAGCTTCCGGTGTCCTTCAACAATACATGGGCATGAACAACTATCAAAAATTCGAAAGCGACGACACAAAAGACGACCCTCGATCTATGTGGCTCAAGCTAGAAAGTCACTATCAATCGAAAGAAATCTCTAATCAAGCCAAAGTCTACAATGACTTTCTTTCTTTCAAATTCAAAGGCGAAGACATCAATCAGTTCATAACCGACCTCACCTCTCACATTTCCAATCTCACTGCGGTCGGTCTCAAAATTGGTATTCCGAAAGACTTTCAAATTCACGAGAATTTATTTTGTGAATCCATTCTCGACAAGATTCCGATTACTCTCGTTCACACCAGGGAAGTTCTTATTCAGAATCGACCCCTTACAATCGAAACTCTTCACAAACTTCTCGACAATCGACGAAGGGATGACTCAACCATCAAAGTCAAGTCTGAAGAATCAGCAATGAAAGCACTCACACGTCCTAATCGTTCATCTCAAGCCAAATGCTCAAACGGACAACATAATCCTGACGCCTCTCATCTCGAATCTCAATGCTTTGAACTGTATCCCGAGCAAAAGGCGCGCATGGAGAAGAGACGAGCAAAGTCAAAAGCCAAAGCTAAAGCTGCAGTTGCCGATGACACTGATTCCAGTGCAGTTGCCTGGCACTGCGTTAAGCGTGCTCAAACCGACAAGCTCCCTCCGAACACAGCCTACTTGGACAGTGGTGCCTCACATCACATGATCGCCAATCGAGAATACTTCTCCACATACTCCACCGATAAACAATGCAAGATCGAGATGGCCGACGGACAGACCACTATTAGTCCAGGAATGGGTCATGTCATAGTCAGAACTGAATCGGGTGAAGAGCTCCGCCTTGAATGTCTACACGTACCTTCACTAGTCGGCAACCTCATCTCTGAGGGAAGGCTGTTTCGAAGGGGATGTGACAAAGTGCGAACCGGTCCCCTCACGGCTAACTTGGTTTCCGAAGGAGTTCCATTGTTCAAAGTCAAACTCGATGAACACGACGTTTTCTTGGTCAAACTCGATGTCGTTCTAGGCAAGTGTAATCAGTCGCAGTCGGCAAAGTTATCATCAACGAAGCAATCTGACGTCGAACTTCTTCACAGGAGGGCAGGACACCCGAGTAACGAATCTTTAAAGAAAATGTTCAATCTGTCGACGGTGGATTTTATATGTGAAGCTTGTGCCCTGTCGAAGTCTCATCGGTTGCCATACTCAGGATCTCTGCCTGTATCATCACATTGTCTAGAATACATCCATTTTGATCTCAGCGGTCGAATCAGTCCTCCTACTTCTGAAGGTTATGAATACTATTTCAAAATTACAGATCAATTCTCATCCTATAAATTCGTGTACCTTCTGAAGAAGAAGTCTGAAGCATTTCAATGTTTTGAGAAATTCCATTCACTTGTCACCAACCTTCACGCTCGTCCTATTAAGAACGTCACTACCGATGGCGGAGGAGAATTCAATTCCACTGAGTTTAAACAATTTCTCCTCGACAAGGGAATCACATCTCACATTACCGCTCCTTACACCCCGCAACAAAATCCAGTTGCAGAGCGCGGAAATCGTACTACGACTGAGAAAGCCAGAACGTTGCTCAAGCAAGCAAAGCTGCCACATCATCTTTGGGGTTTCGCGGTTGAAGCTGCTGTGTTCTTAGAAAATGTCACACCCACGCGTAAGAAAAACTGGGTTTCGGGCTATCAGCTCTGGTTCAACCGAGAATTTGATCTATCTCGCCTCAAGCCGTTTGGGTGCAGGGCGTACATCAACATTCCAAAGTCTAGACGGGATTCTAAATTCGCAGACACCGCCAGGAAGGGAATAATGATTGGTTATCAGCTAGGGATGCATAACTGGCGCATCCTGAGAGAGGACGAAAGTGTGGAGTTGAGTCATGACGTCAAATTTGACGAGACTCTCTATCCAGGAATCTCCACTTTTGATCCCGCTGGCCTCATTTCCCCCCCTTTAATTTTGGCCGAACACCTCGATCTCGGTCAACCCTCTGAAGTTCTTGAAGTTAGTCTGGATTCTAGTCCATCAGAGGATGAGGACGAGATGGTCTCAGACAGTCTGGTGTCTAACAATCCTCAGCTACAAACACCGACGCATCAATCCAGCTCGGGGCCATCTTCTGGTGAGGCTAATCGTCGTCCTGGGTATGATGTGGTCATTCAACCCGTTAACCAGAAAGCACCCCACGACATTTCCTGTGATGTGGATGAGGGTAACATCCTCAACACGAAACGACGTGCTCATCTTGCAATCGTCGACGAGGATATTGACTTTCACATCCAGTGTTTGCTAGCCGGGGCTCAATTTTTCGATCAGACGTCCGAAGCTCCCAAAACATACTCTCAAGCAATGAAATCTCCTGATTCAGCTAGTTGGATCGATGCCATTCGTGTCGAACTCTCCGCAATGGCTCGTCTGGGAGTCTGGAAGATTGTCGACATTCCAGCCGGCGTAGAGCTTCTCAATACTGTGTGGATCTTTCGCAAGAAATTTGATCAAGACGGTAATCTCTCCAAGTACAAGGCACGTTTATGTGCAGCTGGGAATCTTCAAGTCGAAGGTGTAAATTACGCCGAGACGTATGCGCCTACTGGGAGACCAACGGCTCTGAGGGCTCTTCTGTCAATGGGAGTATTTCATAACTTTGAAATACATCAGATGGACGTCAAGAATGCTTTCCTCAATGGCAAATTGGACGAAACAATCTACCTGAGAGCTCCTGCAGGTCTGTCTTTGCCCAAAGGCAAGTGCCTTCTTCTAGTCAAATCAATATACGGTCTGAAGCAGGCTCCCCGTGTCTGGCATCATGAGCTCTCGTCGTTCTTCAAGTCCATCCAGTTTTCGCCGTCTCCTGCGGATCCGTGAAAAACTTGCTGAAAATGAAATATCAACACACTACATATCAACTCACTCAAATCTGGCGGATTTCCTAACCAAATCACTTTGCAGAATCAAGCATCAACTTTGCGTAGAAGGCATCAACACAGCGGGTTGAAAATGTGGGGGGGTGTTGAACTTCCAGTTCGGGGAATCATTTCCAAAACGCTGCGGCAAAGCTGAGGAGTGGGACAGTGAGAGTAACAAGGTTGGAAACCTAATCGGGAAAATCAGATGTATATAGTTTAAGATCTACACACCTTGTTGTTTCTCTTTTTCTTCATCTGATTTTCTCCATCTTTCTGATCCGTGTGTCTCACTCGTCAACTTCATCTCCTCCGTGTCGCCTACAGGTCTGGTTTCCCTTGTTCTTCATCTCACTCTCTTCTCTGTCTCATTTGCCTCTTTATTTCTCTTAGGTTCGCTCTGCTCACTCGTCGTTAGCCACATCTTTGTCGTGTCTAACTTCACTGGTTGGAAATCACCAGGTTAGAAATTTATGATCTGATTTTCTCCATC
>SMGU01009502.1:0-14026 GCA_004348175.1 Puccinia novopanici
ATCCCTCATTGTTGTCTATATAAGCCTGTAACTTTTTTGTCATTCCCCCCTTCCTCACCAGATTCTGGCATCAGATTTTATTTACACGCTTATTAGTCTTTATCCCCTATAAATACTATCCAGCTGGTCACTCTATATTATTAGCCCCTCAATATTATAGTTTTACACTTTCATAACCCCTTACACCACTCATTGCAACCCTTATATTCAACCAACCCCTTTATATTCAATATTGCCCTCACTGGGGTTTGAACCCACTACCTCTACCCAACTTTATTCCTCAGAGCCTGAGCCCTTACCAGCTAGGCTATTCACCCTTTCTATAAACCTCAACACCCTCTCCTCAATCTATTACACCTCTCATCACTCAACACTCTTCATCATCATCATCACTCATCACTCATCACTCATCACTCATCACTCATAACCCCTCTTTATCACCACCAACCTCTGTTCAATCCCCACTCTCATCAATAACCTCTCATCCACTCTTCAACACCCCCTTCTCATCTATCCAGACCCAATCCACTTCTGAACAACAGTAGTATCTCGATACACCCCATCCTATCACTTTATTAAACCTTCCAATCCGAGATTGGGGGGCTTGTTTAGTGTCTAGAATCACAGAAAGGCAGAGTTATCCTCATTCATCCCTTTCAACACTCAGCAAAAGGTCTTCACTGACACTTTTGAGCTTGACACCGCTAAAGCGCTTGTAGCAGCTATCTTCTGCTACAAAGTGCTGTAGCGCAGTGTAGCAAGGCCTTTTTCTGTGTTAGCACAAAAAGGCTAATAGCAATGGCAAAAGCCGTTAGCTGTTAGCGGTTTTACACTACGTTAACGCTACCATTAGCGTAGTGGGCCTGCTGTTTCTTATGGCATATTAGTTTTCCCACTGGATCTCAAGATAGTCAATTTCCCACTTTTCAGGAGGAAAAATCACCAGGCTCTAGAGGAATAATCAGTAGACCCAAACCCAGGATCCAGGCTTAACCCCCATAATTACCATGGCTCAACACAGACACCAGAATTGGCCACTCTTCCTTGGTACACTCAGCAGCCCCCATTTGGCTTCCAGATTAGGCAACACCCCCTCTCACACTCTTCTGGAAATGACTTCATCCATGGATATCCTCAGACAGGACAGAATCACCCCTCCCACACTTTCACTGGACAAACAACTCTATCAGGAGTCAGACAACCCCCACCTCATTTTCTCTCATTGTTTACACATTATTCTCCCAGATGGAGATAATGATTCCTTCCCCTCTTTTTCTCATAGCCAGGAGACCTGTGCTTTGATGATTTGTATTGACTCATAGCCAGACAGACTCTGTGCTTTGGTGTATCTCCCAGAACATATATAAGGACTCGCTATTGTTTTAGTAGAACCATCATGCATGTACCCCTGTGAGACAGAACCCATCCATGACCATTGACTAGTATCTTGACCAAGTACTATTGGTTTAGAACCAGACTGCTTTACCAGCATTGTTGAGAACCCAAATTAGTAGTTAACCAGATTGTTAGCAACTCACCAAACCCCAGAATTTTTGTCTTTGTCTGAGTGTGACCCTCACAGAACCATCCCCCTTCAAATCTATTTCTCCCCATTGAGAAGTTCCACACCATGTCACCCAGAAGTACATCAAGGAGATACCTGAGCCTCCACAAACTGCATTTGACCTGAAGAGCCACTGGGGGACCCTTCAAGCTGCAATAAACAAGATCTCCAGGTGTGTTCAACAGGTTAACCACACCAACCAAAGTGGAACCACTAACAAGGGTGGGCAGTTATGTTACCCAAATGGATAACTTTTTCCGCAACGTAAACTTGACAGTTAATTTATCTGCTTGTTACAGATATCACAAGTTCAGTTACAATATCCATCCCAGAGAAAGGCCCACTGTTCTGATAGTTACGATACACAATATTTTGAGCAAAACCTAGTTACGTTGCTCTGTTTGCCAAATATGGATAACACAAGTGTAATGGGCTTGTGGGTGTGATATTCAGTAACTAATTTGGTCAATATGAGCAAGATAAAGTGTGCTCAATTTGTCAACAAACTGTATGCAAACTAAAAAACAAAATGAGCTCCTTGCCTCTTGAACAAAGGCAATGAGATTGCTTGCCAAAGAATAAAGGTAAATTGCTGAAGACTCATTCATGAGCAAGGATTATTCTCCAATGGAAATATTATGAGCACAAACGGAACCAATTTTTTAAGGAATACAAAATTGAATAAAGAGTTGGATTTTGTATTAGTTTTTGGTTTTCTCTTGATTTTATTTTCCTCCTTTCGCTACCCTCTTGATTCTTTTGCTTGTGTTTTCCATGTCAGATTTAAATTAACCTTCTCTTGCTTGTGTCTCCACTTCCACTTTCTTCTTCTCACTTGCTTCTCCACAAACCTGTTAATTCAATCTACCAGTATGTTTGCAATCAGAAAACAAAGAAATTGACAAAATGATAAACTATTAAAAAAAATAAATGGATGCCACTTTATTTGAAGGTTTAAGGACTCTGTTGGAGGTCCTATTTTATTTCCCCTGTGGGGAGCTAAATTTAGTGTAGTCACACAATTTAGCTCCCCCGGTAAACATCGTAAAATGAAGATGAAATTTTTTTCTTTCAAAGACCAAAGTTATTGGACAATATCATTTTGCAGTTGATAATGTAAAGTAGTATCATGTAGGGAGTGAAAGTTGGAAACAAACTGAGAGAAAAAATATGTCCGTATTGAATCTGGTTCAGTGACCACTGCTAACAAATATTCTTCAAGTCTGAATCCTTCCCCTTTCACCAACCATTCATCCTTTCCTACCATGTTGTGCAAGATGAAACAACATGGCATTATTGCTTGTAGATTCTGTGGACTCTAACCATGTAAAGACCTTGCCAAAAACACAAAACAGCATTTTAAGACATAAAATGCCCTCTCTGCATCCTTTTGTGGGGCTTCCTGCATTTTTTCAAAGTTCTGTTGAACATTTTCATCAGCTTGATGAAAAAAGCTCACTTTTCTATTGAGACCTTGAGGCTCCAAGATAGTCTTCACCAATGTAGAAAATTCCAGATAGATACCATCAGCAAGGTAATATCCTTTGAGTATACTTGTTGTTGATGATTGCATATTCACACTTGGGTGAAATTCAATTTAGTAAGTTTTTGAACATTGAAGAGTGATTGAGCATGTTGATGTCATTGTGTGAGCTGGGTAAGCCAAACCAGGAATTCTCAATACAGATTTCATAGGAGGAAACACCTTCCAGAACTATGTCTGGAATTTAAAAATAAGTAAATAAATTAATTAAGAAATGGACAGTGAGTTGAGGAGTTGAGAAATAATGAAGTAAAAGTAGAACACAAAAATGTTTCTTTTCCAGTATACTGCGCAGCCCATGCTTAGGAAGTTCTTCCAATGCCAATTAATGAATTATAGTGAACCTAGCATGCCTGGGAAGCCCTTATTCTTTCCAATAGCCAAGAGTCACTCAAGATCATCTTTGGGTGGATGGCAGAGATATTCCTTTCCATACAGTTTGACTATTGCCTGACAGAGCTTGTTGAGGAATTGCAAAGATGTGCTTTTGGCAATTTGAATGTTTTTGTTGTTGAGATCAGCTGCTCTGCCATAAGCAAGCATTTGTATGGCAAATGCAGAATTTTGAATAGGATGCAGCCCAAGCCTTCCTACAGTATTGAGCTTCTGGAAAAAATACTTCTTGTAGTTGGTGACATTCTCTGTAATCTTCTGGAAGAGCTCTCTTGACATCCAGAATCTTCAGCAGAAGATGTGGGCCAGATAGAATGGTGTAGGCAAAAAATAATGTTTAAAAAGCATTCTGTGGGCAGCGTTAAAATCCCATGGTAGATTGGCCTTGCGCCCAGGTCTTGATCTGCCTCTCTTTGCTTGAGATTTCTTCTCTTCTTCATTGAGGATGACCAAGAGTCAAAAAATCATCATTGTTAGTTGATTTTGGGTCAAATTCAAGAGGGTCAAGTTTTGAGTTTGAAAAAGATGGCAGATTTGGTTGGTGTCCATCATGGTGTTGGTGTTGGATACAGTGGATGAAGGGTTTACTGTGAACCTGTGACAAAGCTTTTTGGCTATGGTTATACCTCCACTGCTTGATGCAGCAGCACTTGCAGAAGGTAAAATGCTGCAGATGGGAGCTAAAGCAAACTTTGGCTTCCACAGAGCAGCTCTCCGGGTAGAGAAGCTCTTAGTGGTGGGAGCCTGACTGACATAAATTTTCATGACCCAACAAAGCTTGAGGCCTAGAAATAAAAGCTGCCAATTAAAAGGAATCAGGGGGACAGGAATTCCTCCAGTTTGTTGTGATGAGAGCAGCAGTATTGGATTGGATTCAAGTAGGAGTTGTCTGAAGGAGACCAATATAGTCTCATCTGGCTGGCTGAGCCGCAGCTCGAGCCACCCATGTGACCTAGGTCACAACACAGTTGACTGGCACAAGAGTGACCAGAAACCACCCCCCACACACCCACATGTTGAGATCCACAGCCATTCCAATGATCAAGCCAAAAGGCATGCCCCCACCATCCTGGCCACTTCCTGAGCTTTCAAATTCTCCAATATATGATCCCCAAACCAAGCCTCCCCACATAAGTATCAAAGGATGGTATATTTTCCTCAACAGAATTGGCTCCTTTGGGGACAGATAACCTGTGGCTGGGTTGGTCTTGTTTAGCTGAAACCTATACATAGTCTAGAGTCCAGAGCAAAAGAAATACATGAATGGCCCCCATTAGCTGTCACAACACACAGCTGTCATCCTGTCAATGTTCTCACCCTTGGCCCATCACCATCCAATCACAATCTTTTTCATACTTACTGTCCTGACAAAAGAAAGCACACAATGGACTCAGAAAATGACATAAACCTCACAACAGGATCTTGATAGAAAGCAAAATGAAAAAAAGAACATTTATATTACACCACCCAGGAGAAAAAAAAAAAAGAAAAACAAAGATATTTGGTGGTAAAAAAAAAGAACCAATGCTATGAATAAGAATACCAGCACCAAAGAAACTGAGAGAGAACAATAATGTACATATTTACACATGTGCATACAGACATACATTTATATCTATAATAAATATATGGTGGATATATGCACACAGTAGGCAGAAGCGTGACAACAACAGTGAAGAAAATAATCCTAGCTTTGAAAGAAAAAAAAAAACTATGTCCATGAAATTAAACATGATTCGGCTTGGAATATCAGCTGGAATACCCTTCCCTTTTCTCTTACTTTTAGTGCTTTTTTGATGGGGGGAAGGAGGGTGAGTTTGTGTGAGTTGATGTTGACAGAGAGGTTTAGGTTAGTGATAGTTGGATCAGATTGAAAGAATGCAAAAGAACCAACGAACCAAAAAAAAAAAACTGCAAGGAAAAAAAAAAAGAAGAAATGACGAAAGGAAGTGGTGGAAGAATGAAGAGTGTAATGCTAGGTTCGCAACTTTAATAAATTTGATCATCGTCGTCAGGGAGAGGAGGATCGGCGCCGAAGACCAGGCTGTTGTTGAGGGGCATAGTCTGGGGATGAGCAGCCGCAGCAGCAGTAGTAGTGGGACTGCTACTACTGGCATCCTCTTTGGCCTGGTCTTGATGGTTCTGAGGAGGAGTAGGATTGCATGGGATTGTGCGTTTGGAGTTAGGAGCTTGCCAAATCCGAACCTATAAAACAGGGAACAAAATGAGTAGGTCGTTTGGCAAGACACAGGTGAGGACGACACACGGTATGATCATCGCTAGCACTAGCAAACAGGGGAGGATGGTTAGAGTTCCACGCCACGGCGTTGACGGTACCTTCGCCATGTCCCGACAGGACCTCTATCAACGCTCCCGTCTCCATGTGCCAGACGTATATCTTCCCATCCTCGCTCCCACTCAAGATGAAATTCCGGTCCAACCCGCCGAAACAACTCCTGATGATAAACCGACCCTGCTTCTGGCCCACATACCGCCGTATCAACTTGTGGTCATCTAATGAATAGAGCAACACTTGCTGTGAGTTACGTTCAAGGATCAAGGCAAGAAAGGACATAATTCAATCAGTTTCATGTAGCTCTGTAAATATTGAAATTTTAGACTCGGCTTCACTGTTTAGTGGTACCTTGGTACATCAAGCTACATGGAGGAGCTTACGTTAGGTGACTGATTAATTAAAGCATACTTTGAATCATCAGAGATCGTAACACAAGTCAGCTCTGGACTCAGAGGAATCATCCTATATTTTGTTACGAAAAATAATAATTCTGGTCAGTCGAGTGGGGCCTATCAAATACTCAACAACAATGTGACATCGTGCGCATTTTTTCCGATCAAGTACAAATGAACTGACGCGATCTGTCTCTTCTCGGGAATGTTAAATATATGTATCCGACCCTGTCTGTGGTCGACAGAGCCAGGTTCGTTTGAGCGGCCATCTTGGTGATTGGAGGAGAGTCTCCCGGGGCTATCGCTCCCGTTGGTCAGGTTAGCAGCGTCCAGGGCATGCTCAGATCCATGTAAACTATCAACTGCGGCGTTGCCGATGACGACGAGCCGTTTGCCGTCTGGAGAGACGGACAAATCATTGATTCGGGTGGGTCCGACCTGCCATTTGTACGTATTCTGGCCCTTTAAATCCTGAAAATTGATCATCCATTTCAGTCGGCTATGACCCCCTCCGGAACAATCGAAGGGGAGGGATAAGAAGCGCTCTGACAACAGTCTTCTTACCCAAAACAACACATGGGTATCCAATCCACCCGAGACGAAGCCTCTTCCATCAGGCAACCACGACAAGGCACCGACGTCATAAGCATGTTTGACCATTGTAGCAATACAATCCCCCGTCTGTACAAGGAAGAATGAAATGGCAAGGTTCAGATGGATATTGTGACATATCAAAAATCATGTATAGGGGAAATGGAAGCAAGACACTAACCCGAGTATTCCACATCGTGATGGTACTGTCAGCTCCTGTCAAGAGCACGCTGTCATCCGGAGACCAAGCAATGCAAGCGATCCCGGCGGGATGTCGGTCCAAGACCAGATCGACTTCAAAATCGAGATCCTCATCTGTGTCGTAATGGCCCAGGATTTCAAAACACAATGATCGCAAATATGAGCAATGGATCATCATTATTCAAGTATTTATTTGGAGCGACACTGAATCGCACCATGTGAGATGACGTGAGGCCTTTGTGGAGATGGTTTCTTGTCAGGTGAGGCTCCCGAAAATCTGGAAGTGCGATGCAGTCGGGTGGAGTCTCCATTTGAGTAAGCAGCGTTCAAATTGGTTGATTTGGTTGATTTGAGCTTCCATAGAATACAGGTCTTTGCACGGTCTGCCGATGCTAGTCGCTGGCCATCGTGGGACCATTCGATGCGCCAAACCTCATCGGAATGCCGTGTTAAGACGTGACTTGTTTCGGTAGGGAAAACAGATCGGCTGCAGGTGTGATTGGACAGCAAGGAGATCTTTGGGTTGGTGACATGATACAAGCATTGTAATCGTTGTAAAGTCTTGGATTGTTCCAGGAGATGTGGCAGTCTTTGATGAGGAAGTAGTTTCTGCGGGGGTATTAATTCTAGGAATCGTCCATAAAAATAAAACAATGGGTAGAAAGTCCCAAACAGTTCAGCTTCTAGTTACCTAAAACCTGATACTGTACTTTGGAAATGTGAGTGGATGGATACTTCAAAGAAGAAAAAAAAGCTTTCTAGGAAAAGAGAAATGTGAAGAGTTGAAAAATACCTTGTAATTCTTCCAAAAGCCTAACTCGACTGCCATTGGCTACTCCATCCCATTCAGCCCTGTCACGTACTTCTGCACTAGTACTGCACATCATTAAGGAACTCAACAGACAGAGCCTCTGAACACCAGGATCTTCGTCCTGATTGTTTGCCAATGGTGCCAAGGTGCCGTTCACAGAGCCAAAGGAAAGTTTGCTAAATGAGGAACCGATTCCCAAAGTGGGTGATTTAGATGTGGAGCCGTTCTGGCTGGGTGGCGTGACCAAGGGGGCAATTTCACTCCGCAAGACAACAAGAGCCTTTCGGATTTGACGAGACTCCAATAACTCGAGGTATTTTTCTTGCATGACCAGGAATCTGGCGAGCTGTGACAACAAGAGAGTGTATTGTAAGCGGAATGGTACGCTGGTATCGCAAGAAAGATTGGCTTGACGCTAGGTTATACAAGAAAAAAAGCATACTTTCAAAACATGACCATCCACACCAAATAGACTTTGAGATATCCTGCTGTCGCAGCTTTCATGTTTCGTGGAGGTAGGAGATAATTGGCAAGGGGTGTGTTCGGCCTGATCTGGCTGATCGCAGTACTTGAAATATTCCCTCTGTAGGAGTTCATTGACATCCAGCCAGTTTCCATTCAAAATGTTTTGCCTAAATGAGGTAATCTCTGGGCTTGGATCGAGTGTGAATCCTGACTCTACCTCCAGCGTCATTGCTGCAGCTCTATTTATTTTGGTTCAAAGAGCAAAACAAAAGTCAGACAGAGGGCCGGCGTTTCTGTGGGTCAAGGGTGCAAATAGAAACCGCTAACGGATAACCAATCTCCTTGAGGCTCTGCAGAAGCAGTCTGACGATTTCTTCACGATCAATGTCAGATATTAAAGGCCAAGGAGGATGTGAGGGCAGAGCATGAGGATGAGGTAGATTAGGTTCGAGCATTTGGAGCTCCATGGGTAATGATTGGTGGTTGTCGACTGCTGATTGAGGTGATATCAGATGAGGGGCCAAGGCGTGAAGACCATCTGAGAAATTCTTGAGTAGAGATTGCAAATTCTGAGGTTGATTTGGCGTGGTGGTGGTTTGAGGGAGGGTCTTGGATGATTTTAAGGGTGAGGATTGGTGCTGAGGATGAGGCCGGGGTGAGATGATGGCGATGAAGATTTTGGGTTACTATTGAGTAGTGGTACACGTGAGTTTGATGGAGCAGCGTCTGACATCTCATCGTCATCGTCGTCAGAGTAAAGAGGGGATTGGATGGATGACGAAGTGGCTGTTGAGATATGAAGATTGTGATGATTAGATTGATCCATGTTGAGCGAGTATCGGGGGCGTTTTGGGGGCCGACCGAGATCGGTTTGAGGCCGTGGATGGGAGGTTGCTTGAGCTGTGGATAACGAAGAGTAAGAGGATGATGCGAGTGGAGGTGGGATGGGCTGTGGATGGGTTTGCGAGCTGGATGCAATTTCCTGGTGGGAGAGAGTTAGACGGAAGACAGGAGAGTGTCAGTTGTCGAGAGTTTTGGTAGAGGTTGAGTCCGAGTCGGAGATTGAGTTAAGTTTTGTGGAGAAAGAAGAAAAACACTCAACAAAAATAAAAAAATCAAAGTCAAATCAAGCAACATGCACAAGAGATGATGACGTAATCAGATCACATCGGATATCACAGCACACATGTCACAGGAAAAATCAGGCAGGAGGGGAGTGTTACAAAATACAAAAATTCCAATATTCATAAAATATTTCAGCACACATAAAGAATGGTTGGACAAGCCATACGAACACGAGGGTCCAGTAGTTGGAGTCAGCCGGAAAAAGTGATCAAGGAGGTTTATGGCGATTGATCAAGTGATCAAGTTATAGGAGAGAGTAGTATGGCTGAATTCGAGGAGGAAAATCAAAGGCTTACAGAGGTATTAACAGCTAAGGAGATGCTTGGCTTTTCAGATCGAGTTTTTTTTTTTTTTTTTTCGTTGAGAGGAAACCAGTCAGGGCATTATGCTTATGTTTTTTAAATCAAATAAAAAAAACTGGGGCAGCTACCTGAGCGTTGTTTTCAGCCTGGACGGGGGAGCTAATTGAAGGTTGGGCAGTCAGAGGAATAGGAAGATGGCTCGGAAGACTGGCGAATGAGGAAAAGACCGAAAGGGATATATTAAATAAACATAAGGAGACTATCACCAAAACTCGACCGAAACCCCCCAAAAAACAAAAACACTCGATTGGGGAAGGAGACGAGACTGACCGTTGGGGTTGGCTGACAGGACCAGAGGAGGTGGAAGGGATCGATCGGCCGGCTGTCGGCCGGGCGCGCCGGGGCAAGGTCGGGGCGGGCTGCTGGGGCGTGCTGGCCGGGTCCTGATCCAGCGGCTGCTCGTCAGTCTGTCCAAGCCGAGGTCGACCATCCTCCAGCGCACCCTCGACCGGCTGATCATGAGCAGCACCTGCCCCATCTATTAGTCCATTCCGATCCGGCGCTGTCTCACTCATGATTAATTGTTTTGCCTCCAGGATAGAATTCTCCGATATCACGACTCGACTCGCTCCTCGCCCTGCTTTCTTCCCGTTCTGCCTGGGGTACGCTCGACTGAAAAACTCAATTTGATATTGTAACGCAATTTCGTATCTTCAATGACATTTAGCTGGGTGAGACCAACTCACTTCTTTGATCAATCCAGGTCCTTCGTTGTGCGCTCGTGTTTGGGCTTCGTAGACGCTTTAACTTTCGGCGAACTGGCTGGCTGGATATTTTGCTTGACAAACTCTGTAGTTGTGAAAATAGTTTTTGTTGTTCTGGAAATAGTTTTTTTTTCTCGGTTCCCGCTCAGCTGTTCGACCCCACGCACCAAAATAAAAAAAACCACCTGGACCCTTACAGCACTGCTTGTCACAAGCTCTGACACATAACATCATGATGACTGATATGTAACCTGAATACATCACATCATGATGTTAAATTTTACATCATTATGTCACATCATGGGAAACTTAGATCCAGGTTAAAGGTGACGGAGTATCATAGTTTTATATTGCAGATCAATCACATTGTTCAACATTCTGAGTACAATGACCACATCAAAAGCCTATTAATCAATTTAACTCCAGGGCAAAAGTTTTGGCACTTGTGTATCAAGTGCCAAGATAAAAAGTACAAAGGATGTAGAAGTTTGGGGCAAGTTCAAGCAAGTGGTATTTCATCAGGACATGGCTCAAGGCATCATGCTTCAACTGTGGCACAGAATGAGCAAAGTGAGGTGAGGAAATGAGACCTCAAGCACACCAGTATGATGTGTGGTGATAACAAAGAGAATAAGGAAATGTGTGTGTGTAGCAAGGCTTAGGAATGAAGTACAAGCACAGCTGATACAATGACCAATGATGGGCAGCAGTGAGGAGATCAGTGAAATGCAACAGGTAGCATGTGAGGTGTGTGGAAACTTTCTAGGTGTGTTTATTGAGATTTTTGTGGGAGTGGTTCTAGAGTGTGGATGAAGATTTTAGTTGAGCAGAGGGTTATGCTGCTATAGATAGTCTCCTGATGAGCTTACCAGACATAGCTTGTGCTTCCTCATAAAGCACAGCTCTTTCTTTGGTGGTTTGGCCTAGTTCCTCAGTGAGCTGGGCCAAGAAATCATCCTCTAACTGATTGTCATCTGCATAGAAAGTGTAAACTCAAAAGTGGACGTAAGAAATCTTTTCTGGATGGAAAAAGGTATGATGGAGTTGAAAGCTTGGCCTTTCTATACTATGAAAAAATTAGACCACTAAGGTAAGCTTGGCATCTTTTATTGTCATGATGGAGGAAATGTTCATGATGAGGAGTTGGATTGATGAAGGTATAACAAGTGAACAAAGATTCTTGGAGCAGATGCTTGAACAAGGAATAGAACCAAGGCCCTTCAGATAGACATGGATTGAAACCAGGCCTTATGAAGTATTTATCAGGGAAAAATAAGACTTGATTTCCTGAGTAATGATTGATAGAAATAATATCAGGGTAGAATATCAGGTTGAAAATAGATAGATGAGGAACTACTGATGAGTGCCCATATGAGGGATCATGGGTTACAATTGGCAGGTCAGAAGATCTCCTTATATAGTGAGATATCAGGCATTTTTTCTGCACGAAACACTAATGAGGTATTCTAGATGGCCTGTTGCACAACCTAGCACAGCTCCTGCACAGCTAATTTGAGGGAATATTGTTACTATTTACATCATGCAGTCCTTTGATATGCAAACAGAGTGAAAGGAATGGATAATGAAAAATTGGCACAACTTGTGGTTTGAACTTTGTAAAAGGATGTATGAAAATACCATGGAATATGGATGATAATGAATAGGAAATAACCTCAAAAAATGACCATGACCTGCAAAATTTATGTATCTTTCAAATAAGTAGATTTATGAGGATGGTTCCACCAAGTGGTAGGGATGAATCTGGTCTTATAATCCATTTTTGAGGTTATTTTGTTCATATCATGATCTGTTGTGGAAATAAAAACTTTACAGCTGATAAACTGACAGTCCTTCTCAAGTTGTGTTGGTTACTCTGTAATTTCACTACAGAAAACTTGGATAAAGCTCAAGTACACTCCTATACTCTAATGATAAGCACTTACTTTCACTTCCCTTAGATGTCTGCAATCTGGAAAGAGATTCTGATCTCTGATTCTCTTCCTCTCTTTCTTTTCACAACCCATTTGCTTTTTGGTTTACTTAATTACACACAAGAGATCCTCTCTCTCCTGTATAGGTTGCAGTTCACCCAAATTTGTTTATAGAATTGCTTGATTTCCACCTGCCTGCCCATTTCCCCTTTCTAAGGATAAGTGAGGTTCTCATCCCTTCCTCAGCCACTGCTGTCCAATTTCCAACCCCTTGGACTACTCAGCTCAGTCCAGATTGTCCCACAGAATCCCTCCAATGCCCACTCAAGCACCACAAATCCCTTAGTGGCTGCTGCCAACTTTATGCCTTTAATTTCCCTATCACTGCCTTTCTGACCTTACTTTCTTCACTTCTGAAAAAAGAAAATGCATAGTTCTGCCAAGCTGAACCAAAAGCTCTGAAGATAATTTCCTCTGTTTTTGAGCCACCTCAGCTTTCCATCTATGTGATGCCCTCAGCATCTGATACAGGCCACACCCAACTGCTGAGACTTGCTTCTGACACCTTGCATATAATAAATCCACACTGTGATGTTGTAAAAGTCAAATTTCAATTTTTCCCATTGGAAACACAGGAGGCAATACCATTTTGGTAGATTAGGGTAATTAAGTTTTGAATGTCCAATATGACAGTTTGAGATATGGAATTGCTTGGAGGCTGACTGATTTCTATCTATGGGTACATCTTCTCCAAGCCATCTGAAAAATCCTAACAAAACAACCCTGTATACTTCCTATGGTAGTTAAAATACAAGGCTCAATAATTTCTCAATACCTATTATACTGCAGAAATGAAGTAATTTCAAATAATTCAAATCAGTTAGGTGACATGTGAAATTAGTTATGATCTTTTTTTTTTTTTTCACATGTTTTATAACACTTGAAGCTCAAAAATTACCAAAATTAATATCCAACTATTACATGGCTAACAACTGTCAGTCTGTCCCATGTCACCTAGCCACTTTCCCATGTCACCTAGCCACTTTCCATTTCATCTAGCCACTTTCCCATGTCACCTAGCCACTTTCCCATTTCACCTAACCACTTTACCTTTATATTTACTTAACTTTGTTGTGTGAGGAGTTCCAGCAAGTTTTTTGCTTGTCAGAAACTTGAATTTTTCATTGTTAATTTAATTATGAGGAAGCATGGCCCTATTATTATTGAATTCTATGGGGGATTAATGTTATATAATGAAGATAAGATCATTCTTCTCTTTTTTTGTCTTGGTCCAGTGAGTACTGGTGTTGAAATTATTGAAAAACAGCAATAACCAAGAGGGAGTGTTTTGATAAAACAGATGATCTAATCAGACAATGTCTGAAAAGGGACCAATAAAAACAATCTAAGGTGCTAACATTCCAAAGCAGTGAGTGCTGACGTTTTGGGCCAATTTTCCAACACCAGCATACAGTTGTGGTCAAGGACTGATGATTTTTATTAAGTAGCCTAAGAAGAACTTGAATAGGCTAAATAAAATAGAGGCTGAGTTATGGGGAGCTCAAATAGGTGTATTTGAATACTCAATAACAAGTGTTTGACTGGAGAAAAGAAAAATAGTGATGTCAGAGAAATAGAGAAGGAGGAA
>SMGU01009512.1:0-11447 GCA_004348175.1 Puccinia novopanici
AAAAACTTGCTCAACTGCTTGCAGTTGATATGCTGAATAAACAAAATAATATATATTTAGGTTGAATTATCGACCACCACCACCAGAAACAACAAAACAAGTAGTACACACATCAAACAAACCTATCGACTTCAGAGCCCACCTCCGACCACCTTCATAAACAAAAGCTTTCCAACAACAACAACAGCAACAACAACAAAAAAGACAAAAATTGTGCATGTAAAGAGAGAGAGAGAAAAAAAAAGAGTAAAAGACAAAAATAAAACCAATAACATGGGTCGGTTTTAGTGAGCAAAGAGAAGCCAGGGAGTGGGTCTACAAGACTTTTGGCAAGAGAGAGAGAGAGAAGATTCGCGGTGGAGAGGAGCAACAGGATGCTGGGAGATGAGAGAAAGTGAGATGATGATGAGGAGGAGGAGAGAAGGAATGGATACATGTTAAAAAAGGGAGTTTTCCAAAAGCCGCGTTGGTGTCTATTCATCATCCGGAGCCGCGGTGTGATAGCCGACGGTAGACCGAGCAGGGTTCTTCCGGAACGCAAAGAGCCGATCCACCCAGCCGGAGGGGTGCAATTTAGTGTTCATGTGGCCCTGCACGTCGTCACTATCATCATGATCAGTCAGATCCGGTGGCTCCAGCGCTCGCTGAATCGACGACCGCTCCGAATTCACTAGCGATTGGTTCTCGTGATCTTCCAGTCCCACATCCCCAAATAATTCGTCCATATCCTCAAGCGGGATTCCACATGTTTCAGGGTACGCAAAATATACTACAAACCGAAAGTATGTTTTTTAAATAAATACCTCTACTTCCCGGAATACTCAAGTTGATCCGCCGGAAAACCAACGAGAATGAAAACCACTTTACCTAAAATAAAACTCATCACACAGAAACAGGCGTGCATGGGATACAGTCTCCAGCGAATTGCATCTTGCAGAACTGGCGTAGCCTCGCCGACCAAGTAGTTGAAGAACCAATTTGTGGCGGTGCTGATCGACACCCCCTTAACACGGAATGGTAGAGGCATGATCTCGGGAGGGTATAGCCACGGGATTGGCCCCCACGAATACCCAAAAAACCTAAACCAATCAAAACAGTTTTCACATCAACTTTAATCTGCAAACAAGACTAAAAAAAACTGGTGATCGTTTTTGTAGAAATAGAAGTTGACAAACGCATTGTAAATCACCACACAAAACACAACTGCCAGCGGTGTATAAGTCGTGTCCAAATACAGGAACCACCCCATGAAAGTCAAGGCCAAAGCCATGATGACCGAGCCAGAAAGCAGGATGAACCGACGGCCCCATTCATCTACGAGATACCATCTAAGAAAACCCAAGAAACCGAACTCAACTTCATTGAGAGCATGCGAACATCGGGGGGAAGTCAAGAAAAAATAACCGAAAACCCACGTTGGAATTGTACTGAAAACGTAAACCGTCCCATTGATCCCAGTCATTAAAATCGCATCGCGCCCAATCCAACCCGCGGATTCAAAAATTAATGGTGCGTCTGCATCAAGAGAAATAAAACATAGTGAGCTTCCTATTTACAATGGACCTTTATATTGTGACAAGAGATTAAGTAAATCAACTTACAATAACCAATGACATTGATTCCATTCTTTTAAAAAGCAACGTGGCAGATGGTCATCAAGGGTTAATGAACAGATAGACAAATGTCAAGCATATATATGAAGAAATTACCAATTGTGCGAATGCTTGGGCGGACATAGCCAACAAGACTCTGCCACGGTACCTGGTCCACATAGCCAGATATGAACGGTCGGGAGCCAGCCGATCGTCGAGAACCGCCTCCTTGATTTCCGTATACTCTTGTCGTGCCTTCTCATTCCGAGGATCGCCGCCGTGTAAGTCGACTAGGACCCGCATCCCTGCACGATCCTGGTCGGTGTCCAACAGCCAACGAGGACTCTCAGGGATCAGACAGGAGCCTATCATCAAGATCGTCCCAATCACACATTGGAAAAACAGCGGGAACCGCCACGACCAATCCGACTCGATAAACGACGAAAAGTAGTCTAACCACACCGATGCAGCATAGCCAAAAACGTTGCCGGTGAATTCCATACAGGCTAGTTTTCCCCGCTATGTGAGTGTAATTCAGAAAAAATCACAAAAGTCAACTACTGGTTGTTTTGTAAACCACGAGGAGAAATGACGTACGTGGTCTGCAGGTGAGATCTCCGACTGATAAATGGGAACAATGGTACTGAGAGAGACAGAAGATAAAACGAAGGAAACGTGGGTAAGACGGGGAAAACTTTCAGTGAGGTTAATTGAATGGGCTTACGATAGAAAACCGACACCAAAGCCAGAGATGACTCGACCCAGCACCATGGATGTAAACCCGGCGGAGAGCGACTGACATAAGCCACCGATGGTGAATACGAGTGCACCAATGAAGAGGGTTTTTCGTCGGCCAAAGATGTCTCCGACCCGGCCTGAGATGATCGAGGTAACTACATCAAGGGGGAAGATCGGTGGAACGAATCAGCTTTTTTCCCCCCCCTAGAATCACTTGAAGGACCGTGCTTGGAGAAAGATGAGTGGGTAGAGTGGAAACTAAACTGAATGCGCCAATTTCCAAGATGGCTACCATGGTTCCCAGTTCATACCGAGTGGGTTGATGAAAGAATGCCTTGAAGTATGGTCCGGTAATGATACCAGACATAACACCTGCAGCGAATCAATCAGGTTTCTGTGTATCTCAGAATGCATGTTGATATTTTCAGTGAATCCCACCGACCCTGGTCATATCCAAACTGGAAGTAAAAGATGTGACGACAGTCAGTGGAAATGGGCAGAGCCGATCAAGTTCAGAGCACAAGAGTGCTTACGAGAAAGACGCCCAGACTGGCGAAGATAGAGATAGTGTAGAGCAATGGTTGGCCAACCAGTCTGGGAGTCATTATGGCTTGTTCGCAGGATGGAGGGAGGGGAAAATGTTCTTGGTTTCTTATAAGCTTCTTCTTGTTTTCTTTCTTGCTAGAGTGATAGGATGATATTTTAATTTTTGTGTTTTAATTTTTTTTATTTTTCAGAGAACGAGTGAAGCGGTCATTTGAGAGGAGTTCGTTAAGTTGACGCTCGTTTTCATCCGCCGTTGGCCCGTCCCTCTTCTCGTATTCCAGGCTTATCAGATGTTCTTCTTTCTTATAATCGATGTTGTTGTTGGTTGGTGCTGGTGTGGTGGCAGTGAGAACAGTTTTGTTCGATCGGGGTGCGGTTGAGCAGACCAGCTGGGCTCGAGTGGGTTACCGAGCTGACTGGGTTTCCACTCAACCCAGTCGGCGAAAAATAAAAATCCACTCTTCAGTCATGAACAATCAAGACAATGACTGATTCGAACACTCCTACAGAAGCTTCGTAAAAATCCAGTGCTTGCAGGCTCGGGATGGCAAAGATCCAGGGTATAAGTCATGACCTGATGATTTAACAGCATGAGTGGAGCGAGCCCAATGGAATTGCAAATCAGAGGTCTTCTTGATTTCCTATTTGGTTGGAATATGTTATATATGTAAATCACTGCACATACAAGCCTCACAAGAGAAACCCCATCAACTCTCACACACCTGCAACTATTTCCTATCCCAATGTTTCCACTCAAACAGGATAGATACATCATGGTTCTTGTTCCAGTAGTATAAGCTAGTATCGCATATTTAGTGAAGCAATTTCCTTCCTGAAATCATGAGAGGCCTTAAATCTTCATGGACGAAAAGGAAAGTAAGACTAGACGGTACATCAAGCTAACAAGAAAAAAAAGGTGAAAAAAAGAAAAAGGGAGGGGTAAGATTTTTCAACTAAGAAGCAGCAGCCGTCATATATACCAAGACACAGCACTAGGACAGGTGAGAAGAACTGAGAGCAAAGAAGGTATATCAGGGCTGAGACTGGCAAGACTGATTAGCGACGAGACCGACTGGCGGCGGCTTTTCGTTGCGTGGAAACCTCAATACTATCGTCGCTATCGTCCGGGACAGTTTGCGTATGACTGTGCAATGTTGTCGTGCGACCAAAGGAAAAAAAGTTCACGAATTCATGTGCCCGAGAGTAGGATCAACATGCATGTCCCCGCGGCCGCCCCCTCTCTCTCTCTCTTATTTTTTTTTTAGGACGAACAGATTAGGATTAGATAGAGTAGAACTGACCGTTTACTGGCGCCCCGTGGCGGGGGCTGTTGGGAGAAATTCAGCGTGGTCTGGGAGCCACCAGCCCTGCTGCGACTGGAAGTCGCGGGGGTTTTGGTGGTAGCTGCCGCACGCTTAGCGGGCGCCTTAGTTGCCGGCGCACTTCGGAAAGTTCAATCAAATAAGAGACAAGTAAGCAAAGCGGCTCGCACGCTAATGGGCTGCTGTCTGTCGTAACTACCACTGACGCTTTTTTCGCTGGTGCTTTCTTCGCCGGGGCGGCTTTCGCTGGGGCCCGCTTCCTCGGCGCCACCGAGGCTTGAATGCTACCATCCGAATCCGACTGGTTTCTGGACTAAGGCAGAGCCCAAACAATACCGCGTCAATTCCCAGCTGCCTATTTTTATGATGGATTCTTTGGCTCTTCACTATTTGAAATCTTTCTTCTTCTTGAACTATTCTTCTTCATGCGTGAGCATCTGAAAAATATCACCCACGTTGTCATCATCAGATCCCCCAACATACTGGACATCTGACATCTTTCCAAAATCGCTCTCGTCGGAATCGTCATCATTACGCCTCGTCTTACGCGCAGCTTTTCCTTTATTCTAAATCCCCAGTAAGAATGATCATTAAGGCAAGCATTGTAGTGATGTGGCAGTTAACACGGAAGCCATCTGAAGATTTAGAATACGGATAGATTGGGTCATACCTTCTGTGCTGCATGCTCATTATTCTGGTTTTTTTCCCATTCGTCGGCGTAGCTTTCTTTAGCTTTTGTGAACTCCTGGAGAAGCTCCTCTTCCTCACTTTCAGGATTTCTATCCTGACGACTACTACCTCCAACGTCTGCTTCGGAACCCTTGACGTGAGCCTGAGTTGCTTTAAGTGCATTGTGGTAAAATCTGGTGATTCAATGTATCAGTGTAAATTGATCTGCACGCCTCAACAAGTCGCTTTCAGATCGGGTAGGAATGTGTTGGCTTACTCTTTGATTGCATCCTTATCGTCTTTCTCGACAAACAAGGTGACCGCCCTTTGCATTCCGTTCTCCGCCAGTACGCCAAGACTCTGAGCCTCCAAGTATTGATGCACCAACGTCGCAACTTGAACCTTCTCCGACGACCTTCCTTCAGAGTCTTGAATAGTTTCTTCCTCGGGTAAATCAATATCATTTTTTGGTTTGCCTGTGTTGATGAAAGCAAGAAAAATGGTTTGATTGATTGTCATTTCAGTTATCAGAGTTGGTACCACTTTTGGTACACATTCCTTGAGATAAACATACGTATCCCGATCTTCCTGCGTCTATAAAATTGCACCAAGTCTTTCGGATTAGCAACTTTGCCCAAGAAATCCTGCCCAAAGCGCTGAGGGTTGCCGACGTCATAGATACTCTGCCCGTCTGGGCGGGTATATTCAACCTTTATCATAGCATCAAGCAGCATGTTCAGTCGCTTCAATGTGAAAATTTCAGTGGCGTAATCCAGTAAAATTTACCAACTCTGAGTCTTATCAAAGGTAGCATCATCGGGGGTGCTTCGGGATCGTCTTGATGTTGATCATCCCATTCATTTTTGGCTTGTTCAATCAATGCCTCTACCTAGCATGAATGTACCACAATGCGTTAGGCCATCCAAACAATCCCGATCAACGCGTTGGGGGGTAGGTCTTTTTTTCCAATTTGGTATATATTTATAAACTAACCAATGACTTGAGGTACCGGACTATTTTGGGCTTGTCGTCAAGTTTCAGCTTTTTGTCTTCTTCGTCCTCGGATAGAATAATCTCCTCAAAGATGAAGGGTCTGACAGTTTTCAGCGGGATGGGAACCATGGAGAAATCTCGGTCTTGGACTTCCAATATTGCGACATGTCTATCGAGCTCAGGAAGGGAACCACGGATTTTTATGCTCAATCACTCAACATGGGAGACATACGAAATCACTTTTGATGTTGAGCAAGATTTGGCTTCACTTTTTCATAGCTTCGCCTTTCGCCAAACTGGTTGCTACGCTAGAGCCAGGCTGAGAGATGAAGTAACCCTTCCCTGGGACTTCTTGAGGAGTAATCAAACAATCGTGTTCGTGGCCCCATATTACCAAGTCTATGTCGTCTCCAAATCCATCTTCAGGGACCGAGTTTTTGGGACCATGCGCGACGCTGGTGAGGACAAATATAAGTTAGATGAGTGGTGGAAGTGTACCTAACGAGCTTCGGGGGAAATGTTTTTTTTTGCCAAATGTGATTTGTGTGAAGAATGGTAATTTCGGAGGAGCGCCGGTGTATTCGCTGAGTGGAACAATTGGCGGGTGTTGGGGCTTTCGGAGATTGCCTTACCGATTTTGGTGTACCAACATGAGGTTGAACCACTTGTCCCTGAATTCAGCCGGTCTTGACATGCGAATGCGATTGCTACGCATCTCATAGTTAAACCTTTCGTCACGAATATTCCCGATTCCATACAACGCCAAACGAGTACCTCCTTTTTGCAGTAGGACTGGTTGTATGTGCAAGCCTTGCTCTGCTGCTTCCTCGTCATTTTGAGAGCTGCCAGGTAACTCTTGTCGGCCAAAATAATTGATGAGTCCAGAGGCCGATAAAACATCCAAGGCACATAGCGCGCCTTCCTTCAGTTTTGTCGCCAAAATTTCCCGTAAGTATCACTTACTTTGAATCCACTAGCTCGAGTTGGTGTGTTCTTACCGGTCCCATCCCCTGAGGATCATCATGATTACCATGGATAGAAAAAACGGGTAACCCAACGTTAATATTCGGGTCTTCGTAATTGACAGGGGGGAAACTAAGAGCAGATATAAAACCAAGACTTCATGAGTTATTTCGTTTATAGTTATTTCTGAGTGGAAAGCTCCTAGCCTGACTTAAAATTGCGAGGTATTCCGATGCCAGAATCCCCTACTAATTCGATTCGAACGGGGTTGTCATTGAAGCAGTATTCTCTGAGAGAGGCGATTGTTGAGTATAGTGAAGCTCGTGAAGGACGATTTTCGTGGAACAGATCGCCAGCTAATAAGAGCATATCGACCTGCATGCGCGGCAAGCAGAAATGTGCGTGAAACTCCTGATCATCCAGTTGATGAAACCAGGTAGTACCTACGTCATGTTCAACAGCCAACTGCAAGATCTCCCGGAATGTGTTGATAGAGTCCTGACCTCTGATGGGATCCGATTCAGCATACCCTATGTGATTGTCAGTGGCCACTAATATCTTGATGGCTGAACACAAAAGACACCCAGACAACGAAGGTCAGCTCGAGGATAATAATTCTGCCGAATGTATGTGCTTAATGGCCACGTTAAAACACGTACTATTATCGTTGTCCTTGTTGGCGATACTTGGCGTTGGGAGACTTGGGTGAGGCTGGTTGGTTGCATTGGGTGTCTCGTTGAACCTGCGCACATAAAATTATGAATCACTAGTGAAAATTCTGTCATTGTTGAGTTTGTTCTCATCCAAGCTAAACCGACTTACTCTTCCTCTTCGCTCATGATGCTGATCGACGCCGGAAGCTGCCTTTGCTTTCAAAAAAAGAAAAACCCACCGGCTTTGAAGGTGCCACCCATCCGGGCGTCCCCGTGACGCCGCGGGTGGGTCGCACCGTCAAGACCCGCGCCGCAAGGGTGGGTCGCGGGTCAAATTTTTACACCCAATAGGACCCTGGATAGCACCTATTAGACACACCCACGAAACATGTAGCAAAACTGATTTTTTTTCGAAAATGATACTGATGAAATCTGAAAATTATGTAGCAAAAAAAATTATTCTACTTTTTTTTTCCAAAACACATACTTATGTATTATGAATCTTTTTTTTCTCAGCCCTGTTTTTCAGGGCTGGTCAAGGGCTAAAAAGCTCAAGAATTTTTTTTTATCCCTACTGCCCTCAGCAATGTTACTTATGCCGAGTATCCAAAAGTGGATAATTGCAAATTGTTTGATCCAACATGCTTATGTTGCAGGTATCCAATCCTGAAAAATTGAGGAAAAACCAAATCTTCACTGGTAGCAGAATCTCAATTTTCCCTGAATCTACATAAGTGTGTTCACCAAGGGCTATCCGGGGTCCTCACCCAATCCCAAAAAGCCTGCGGATGCAGCTGGGGGGAATTTGGCGAGTTTCTCTACTCTGCGTCACGAATTTCCACGCCACATGGCCTGTACAAACCGTCACTCACTTATTTTTCGCTCTTTTTGGCCTGGCCCGGACCCATTTTTTTGCTATCTTGTCCCGGCCAGGACCACCTCCACCAACCCAACCAACCCAACCATCCCAACCGGCGTCAGAATTCATCAGCACAAACCAATCCAACACACTCAACCTGAATTCTGTCATCAAAATCATAACCAAGAATGTGTGTAAGTCATTTAGTGCAAAATTACTGTGAGCAATATAACTGACTCAACTCTTGAATCATTTTGAAGGATGGAATATTTAAACTTCTTGCAACATGAATCCCATGAGTCCTACCTAGCACCATCCCCAGGGGCCCAGTCATATATCAAATGGTACCGGATCCACAGGCTAGTCAGGAATTTATGGCCAGCTCCGTGGAACCATCCCTTGAATCAACCATACCGCCTGCTCAATGCCATCTAGATAATGAATAAGGAGAAATTGAATAAAATGGGTGGAAAATAGTATGCACTATATTGCATATGGAAAGTAAGAGTCTGGGGAAAAGAAGAAATCCTAGAAGGAGTTGAACTCTGTATATCTTCTGATCCATCAGAGATATGGGGGTGGTTCCAGTGATTGGCTAGGGTTTATTTTATCCATGGAGTTAATTTTGAGGTTGGTTTTGTTTTATCTTGAATGGTTATTGAATAAAGTCTAAAATCTTGGAAACTTCCCTATGAAACACATCAAAATAGATCACACCACCAGGATTCTGCCAAGGAGACACCAACACCTGCAACAATATTGACCAATTCTTGAAAACCATGATGAAGCATGAGTGTACCATGCTCTTTAATGTTGCAGTTGGTGGAAGTCTTACCAAAGTTTTACTGGCTTTGAATGCAAGTCCGCCCAGAAACACACCAACAAGAACCTGGGTCAATACCACAACTATACAATATGCTTACACAGATAGATCACACCTACCACCGCACAAGCAAACTTGGGGATAAATTGATTGGGTAGCTAACTGGGAAACGCATGCCATTATGGTGTGATTTGCACTCCTCAGTATGGTGGTGGTTCATCATTACCTCAACCAACCACTTTGCAATTGGAAATCATTGATTGATATTTGGAACAACTGGCTGGCATGAGTAAAGTTGAGCTTCAAGTGTAAATTTTTTGTTGAATTCTTCATTCACAAGTCTGTGACATCCTAGCTAGACAGCACTCCCCCTTTGTGAATCAACCGGTTAGGGCTAAAATCACTACCATTAAAGTTGCACCTCTCAGTTCCGGCCTCCTTTCTTCAACCTTCTCACTTGACTCATTCATTTCAGTAACTAGGTTCAGCTTACTATCCGGTTCATACCATTTTGATCATACTTGATCAGCTTCTTTGATCTACACCAATCTGTGCTCTACATGTAAGAATCCAAACATCAATTCCAAAGAACAACCATTGACATTTCTCTCTTCTTTCAACATCATGACCTCAAAATCCCACTACTGCTTCTGCTTCACAAAAACCAATCTCCTGCTTCAAAAAACTTCCTTGTCTGAAAAGCTGTTTGTTTATTTTTCTCTTTTTCTTTCTCATTGTTATCTTCTTTTGTTTTATGCTGAAAGCTTCCTCCTGTCCCAGTTTGCTCTTCTCTTACTTCATCAACTCCTTCTTCCTTTAAAGTCCTCACATTTAATATATCCCTGTCCATCTATTAGCGGTATGCTTTTTCTTTCTTTCTTTCTTATCTTGAGTTTTTCTTTGGAATTATCTCATCTTTGTTTGTTTTCTAGTCTGGTTCTGGTTTCTCGCTATTCAATCAAAAACTGTTCATTTTTCTTTAATTTTCACTTTGTCAATCAAGCACTGACACACCATTTTTGATAGTCACAGACTCGCATAGTGGTGATCATGTGTAAGAGCAACTCCAATGCAGGAGCTAAACCAGGTTGCTATCCCATTTTTAGCTTCTGCAACCTGTTTTTTGTGACCCAGTGCAGGCACCAAGTAGGTTGCTTTGTGCCCCGAGATCTAGCTTGGGAGGGAGAGGGTTGCTATATCTAGCAACACATCTAGCAATGCTCTCCCTCCCTGACTCAATGCAACACCACCTCAATATATGCATTTACTGCTGAAATTTAGCTACTAGCGCTGGATGCCACAGCAGCTGCAGGTGGGAGCTATCCTGGAATTTTGACTCCCAGGGTTTAGCTCCTGTGGTGGAGTTGCTCTAAGGATCACTATTACTTTGATGGTGTGCAAACAATTGGTGACATTTCATGATAGATGTTCACCATACCAAGTGCGAAGGAGACCATGAATGCAACAGCGGAGCTCACTCAGGCCCCTGTGGCACAACACAACAAACTAGTTGACTGGGAGGCTATGCAGGATGAATGAATCAGCAAGCAATGTGATTCACAAAGCAAGGGCACTTTTGCAGGCGCCTATATGGGGGAGGCACTTTATTATTATTATTATTATTATTATTATTATTAATATTAATATTAATATTAATATTATTAATATTAATATTAATATTATTAATATTAATATTAATATTAATATTATTAATATTAATATTATTAATATTATTATTATTATTATTGGGGCTTGGAGAAACTACTCCCAAGAATTGGAGCTCCGACTCCCAGGACCTAGCGGACGTCCATTTTGGGAGTCGGTGCTCCAATTCCAGCCTGCTGTTTGGGAGTCGGAGTGACAATTTCCTCCATTTTGCTCAATAAAAAAAATTATAACACAACAATTACCAAGCCAAATAACCTAAAAATTTGAGGGTATTTTGAAATGCCCCCAACAAATAATCATGCAAATTTTCAGTATGATAAGATTTAAAAAAATCAACAAGAAGACGTAGCCACTTATTGGAATAATGCCAGCTGTGTGGTACACATAACCTCTGAATGAGTGCAACCAAGGGCCTAGGAATTTGTAAGAAGTGATTATGGATGCTGAATTAAATTTTAAAATTTTCTATTTCTCCAAAAAAAGTCCAAATTTTGTCATGGAGGTTGTACATGTCTTTTTGGGCCAAATTCCTGCTTTTCAGATATCTGTGGCACACATAACTTTTTAATGAGTGCCTCCAAGGGCCTAAGAGTTTTTAAAAAGTGATTATTACCCCTTAAT
>SMGU01009513.1:0-10260 GCA_004348175.1 Puccinia novopanici
TTTTTTTGTTCAAGATAGTTTCTTATAACTTTAAAAATTTATGGTAGGAAGCCAAAAAATTTAAGTTTCCAAGGGAGCCGGCTAGAAAAGGGTGATGCATAAAACATCTAGCCAACCATGGCAATCCCACCTATACTCCACCTGCACCACACCCATTTCCCGGCCGGAATGGCCATGCACATTGGCCATATACTGGGATATCCGGCTTCCTGGCAGGTCACCTTCACCAGGATATCGGGAATTGATCATCCAGTTGCTATTCCTTTCGTCCTCTTTTGAACGCCTATCCAATCCGCCAATATGGCGGAGTACTACTACTACTGCCCCCTTCCTTTCACTACTCCATCGGAATCATCAAATTTTATACTTCCCGATTCACCTTATCCAACAAGCGAAACCCTCCAATTCCAGCCTGGAACTCCTTGCCCAACCAGTCGAACCATCACAGCTGGAGCTTCAATTTCTCCTGAGTCGATGACCAGCCTTCCAACGGACTTGCTCAGTTCTGATCGTTCTGGGAAACCCGTGAAAGATGGCGCCAATATAAACAACATGCAGGCCGGCCAGGAGGAGCCAGATGACCATCGAGTGAGTAGGCTCCCTTTAAAGTGTCCAATCATTAAAGGAACTTATCCCATTGCTTATTATCTGCCAACATCAAACAGGGGAAAATCATCAAAGTGATGATATGTTTCCGCCTATTTGCAGCAACCAAATATCAAGCATCGTCCACAATCAACCAACCGAAGAAAAAGACATGGGGAGTCGTGAACTCGTCGAATGACGTCCCCATTGAGGTAACTGTTGAAGTTACCTCCTTTGAGGAATTCCAATCGCTGGTCATTTCAGCCTGCAACGAACATTTCACTGGCGCCGGCCCGATCATTTCGAAGGGCCTCACTGCTCGGCCCCAGGCGATATACTGGTATGGGAGCATCGCTCGTTGCCCGGATTTTGCGAAAAAGGATAAGGTAGAAATAGCGCTATCCTGCCAATACCGCGAATGGCTCGACGTGGCTTGCGACGTGGGCCGCTCTGAGGTCGGCCTCCTCCTTAAGATGG
This sequence comes from Puccinia novopanici, assembly GCA_004348175.1. Lineage (NCBI taxonomy): Eukaryota > Fungi > Basidiomycota > Pucciniomycetes > Pucciniales > Pucciniaceae > Puccinia > Puccinia novopanici. The sequence goes on from SMGU01009513.1 coordinate 1,063, forward strand.
AAAATCCCGCGAAGGTCGCCAAACGAGCCCAAATGGAAGATATGTTGGCTGCTCAGGCGTTACGCGAGGCGGCCATCCAAAAGACGAGTGGGAAGCGAAAGGCGGTGGATTCGGACACCGGCTCTGAGGGCTCTGAAGAGCTTGACCCCGACGATTGGGACACCATCAATATGTACATGAATAAGATTTACGACCGACACTCGCTCAATGTGAAGTACGATCGACACACCCCAGTCTTCTTGGATCCAGCTGACCCCTCTCGGTACATCCTCCTTACCGCAGATGCTTGCCAGACTTGGGCAAAGGCAATGGTATGTTGCTTCTGGATATATTATGCTCTCTGCGATGCTGATTTTCGTGTTTTTCAGGCTGAGCGTAAAGATGGGGTGTCGATTATGTCTCCACCATCCTCTCTGCGATACGTTTCGCTCTCATCAACCAAGAGGGCTCGGCTCGGCGAAGCTACTGGTTCCAGTCCAAGTACCTCCAACGTCAACTCAACGAGCTTGCAGCTCTTAGTGGAACTGCTTGCTGCAAATGGATCTAATACCCAAACAAATCGCGAGGCATCCCCCAAGGCTCCAGTCTCCTCCCCTCCCAACGAGTCTGACATTGAAGCGTACATAGATTTCTTAGGGATCCGTGATCGCGAACACACCATCGATATACTTTTGACCAACGGGTTCCACTCCCACAAGGTATTCAAATCGAGCGGCCTGGCCAGGAGCGATGTGAAGGCACTTGGTCTCACTCTTGGAGTGGTGACCATGTTGTTTGATAATGTGGCCAAGTACGAACACGCCTTGGCCCGTGGGGAAAAATAATTGGATTATTTTGTTGATTGCGTTCCACCAACTTCTTTGTCAATGATCAACCATGTCGGTACCACTGCCTGAAACCCCCATTTCATATGTGATAAACTTCTCACCTATTCTATCCAAACTGATGTCTGCAGCCCGAGGGGTCTCTATTCCCTTACCTGATGTGCCCGATTAAATCTTTCTGTCTATCGTGTTTGCAGCTTGAATCTCTTTTGACCAAATCTCTTGTATGACCAACATGCTTGCTTGTGGTGAAGTCGATCTGTCTTCACATGAAATTATCCAATTGTGTCCCAGAATATCAGTTCCAAAAATATGCGTGTGAGACACGCGCAAGACCATGCGCTTCTCAAGGGCATATGTGAGAAAACATCAACTAAAATAAGTGATCAATTATCATTCATATTATCCCGGAGGTTCATGATCCTAACAGATAGAGTCATTGACGACATCATTTCTCATCGTCATAATCACATGTTGGTCTCAATTTTGGATACGCGTTAGGAATCATGCAAAGATGAGAGTGCACCGCCATATAAAATGTGTCTGGCAATTCTTCATCTCATGGGAAACAACACAGGAGAAAACAGTCGAGAGAATTGAAGGAGACAGAAATATACACATATGAACTTGATCTAGCCATCAAGATCTGGAAGGTTATAACCACAGTGGTCGTACAACTTGTGCAAAAGATCTGCAGTCGTCACATGAGTAAAACTGGATCGGATTTCCCAGGCCGAGTCCAGCGCATATGACAGAACCTGAGTGTGTCGCAGTCGAGACTTCATTGCTGCGAAACACAGCTCGATGGGGTTCAACTCCGGGCAGTACGGAGGCAGGTAAATGAGCCTCACCCCGGCCTCATCACAGAGAGCCTTGATTCTGCCCCCACGATGGATTTTGGCATTGTCACACACCAAAATGGAGTTGACTGCCGGGTATCTGTTCATGCGGGGGAGCTGAATAACATGGTCAATCATAAGCAGTCGGATTTGGGAGCAAAACCAGACACTCACTAAATCATGCTTTAGAAAATGTTCAAATTTCTTCCGATTAAAAGTGTCATCTCGTACAGTCAGTGCCAGGACGCCATGAAACCCGATTGCCGGCAATATACTGTAACGCTGAGCATTTTGCCGGATGATCAATCGATGAGCGGATGTTCCTCGAGTGGAACGGACATAATTTCGCAAGAGGTCGCGATCACAGACAGCACTTTCATCTGAAAACGTCGCAGGACAATTCAAGCCGAAAGTCAGTCCGGAAAGTGAGCACTGACCATTAGGATGGATGAGAGAATGACTTTACCAGTAAAGACAAGGCATTCTGCCGGCACCAATTTCATTTTTTCCACCCAACAGTATTTCTTGACCAGGCATTTTTTGCAATTGACCGTTTCGCCTTTCTTAAGTGTAATTGACAGTTGATTGACCAAGTTGTTGTGTACAGCCTGAAGACTCATCAGTACTTCCCTGCTGTCATATAGTTTTTCGCGTATTTCGGCTAAGAACAGGCAGGGCTCGTCCCGAACTAATTGGACCATGAACTGAGAATCCTCGGGAGATAGCAGTTTGGATCGCCCTCGGAGCTCGTAATCTTCTGGGTTACGGATTACAGCCCGAGTGACTTCATACAGGTGTTTCCATCGGTATAGGGATTGGATCGATATCGAATAGCCGAGAGTGTTACAGATCGAGGGAAGAGAGTGCCCCTGTAAGGACATTCGTACCACTGCCACTTTTGTTGCTGGGGAATACGAGACGAAGACCATTGTGGCCGCTGGATAAGACAAGATTGGAGGGAAGTTGGAGTTAGGACTGCTTGAACAGTGATTCTTGCGACTGTCGGGCTGCGTCGTATCATAATCCGTATCGGTTGCTGCTAGAGGGGACTTCATAGCTGATGCAAGCTGACTTGTCAGCAGAGGTGTTGGCCGTTGAAGCCGGAAAATTGCTTGGAACTTTATTTCATAGTTCAGTCGGCATCACAAGAAGTCCGGTTGTTTCAAAAAAAAAAATCAAAACTTTTTTTCTTTAATCCATAACTATACACGAACAAAAAAAAAATTTTTCCAAGCTTTTGTGAAATACAATAAATTATTTATTTATTTATGTGACATTACTTTCAGGCTCCAGCCACGCTTCCCTCATGACGATCTTGGTTCGAGAATTTCTCATAGTTCGACTGGAGCTGACCGCATGTAGATTTTATGATCTTGCGCAGCCCACTTCTGGGCTCCGGCTTGATCATGTTCTAAAACAAATGTTGACGACATATTATGAGATGATGGTCTCTATGCCTGACAAATGATGGGATACATCTGATCCATTACTTCTCCGATACTTATTCCAGCGCTTTTGGTACAAACAATCTTCAATCTAAGGGGCAAAGCTATGCTTCAATTTGATGACGTGAATTGCTCGTGCATACAGGCCGGCAAGGCGGCCGGCGGTTCAAAGTGGGCGGAAAATCTATTGGATTCACTGACCTCGGATGCCCATCTGCGAGTTTCTCAGCTTCCGCGCCGGTTTTTAATAAAAACACATATTCACTGACACACAGGGAGAGAGAGGTAGAAAGACAGAAAAAAAACCGTTGGTACACGCCCCTGGGGCAGAGTTTATGACAAGGGCTCTCCTAAACGCTGGTGTACAAATACTCACTGCATAGCTGATCTTAGCGTCTTCCCCATTACTTCATTTCCTTTCCATTTATCGGCTTCCCCTTAGAGAGACAGATTCTCTTTGCCAATCAGACCGGACACGAAATATGGCAGAAACATTTTCTGCGCCGTCGTACTCGATCGAGAAATACGCCAGCTATAGGCCTTCATATCCGCCCGAATTATACCAAGCAGTTATGGCCTATCATCGAGGTTCTGGAGAGCTGGCAATCGATTTGGGCTGCGGAACAGTTGAGAATCTCACCGCGAACCAGTGAATAGATTGAGACGGGTTCAGCTATGGGCTAAAATGTAATCCACCGTCTTGTTTGTAGGGCATCGTAAGCGCTGAGCTCGTCCGGCAAGGATACTTCGATCGCGTCGTAGGAGTTGATCCCTCGAAACCCATGCTGGATTACGCCAAGAAGACTGTCGCCGGGGTGGAATTCGTCCATGGCCGTGCGGAGTCGCTTCCATGGATTGCCGACAGTTCGGTCGACTTGCTGATGGCCGGCACTTCAGGTGAGAACTTCACGCCGCAGGTCAAACGCACACAAGAAACTGCATATCGGATCTTCGCCTCGTGTATGATGCTAATAATCCCCAAACCGCTGATGATATCAGCCCACTGGTTCGACCCCATTTGGTGGAAAGAGGCGGGCCGTATTCTGAAACCTCAAGGCACATTAGCAGTTTTCATCTACGGTGGCTTGTGGCCTGGTGAGTGAATCATGGATCTTATCGAGAATTTAACCGCACCAAAATAGATTTTAATCAAGATGAGAGCAACGTGAATAGACCCAGGCCATCCTTGTGCACAGGAGCTTCGCGCGACGATGTTTTCATTCGCAGAAGAACTTGGATTTTCGTCGGTTGGGAATCGAATTTGTCACCACATGTATGACGAACTGCCCCTGCCGGATATGAGCAACAAAGGTAGCTTGGGAGATTTCGAAAGGATCGATTGGAACCGGGACGGCTGTGGGGACCGGCTGGTGATGGCAGATCGAATGAAGTTACGAGAATGGGTTTGCAGTCACATTCTCTCTTGAGGTTTTAAATTTCCCAGGTGTCCCAGAAAATTAATCAATCCGTATTGCTGTTTGCTATCATAAACAGAGGGAACGCGTTCGTACGTATGGCCCTGCCCATCGATGGCGACTTGGCAAGTCCTCCTTGTTTTTTTATGCTATTACAAGCGCGAATTGACTAATCTGGCGGCGATGAATTCAATGCAATCCATAACAGAAAACCCAACAAAAGTAGGCGATAAGCTATTCGACCCAGTAGAGAAGACACTCTCAGCTCTCAAACAGTTCTTGAGACTGACGATGACGAAACAGAGATCGTATGCGGACACTCGCTGTCATTACTCATGTTGCGCCGACGAGCCATCGGTACGGAAGAGTAATCCGGTTGGTTGCTGGATGCATGGCTCGCGAGAAATCGTGACGATTGAAAGCTTTTACATCGTACCATCCTCAACTCGACCGTAGTTCATTTTTTTGGATGGAACATTCTCGGCAAGCATCTCCCGACTCTTTTCAGAGCTTTAGTACCTTGGACACAAATTTTTCCGCTATAGAATATCACAGACATTCCGTGCAAATTAGCTTCTTTCCCGAGCTTTGATGTCATATGCTGTGCTCAGCTCTTCATATGCTTGACATCTAATAGTTTTATGATGTCTGAACATAACGACCATTTATGTTGATTGTTCTTTTGACCTTACCATCGGAGAAGCATTGAAAAACGAGAAAGACTGTTTGATTGCTATTTCCCCTTTCCTGAGGTCGCCGCTTTGCTTTATTTTACACCAAATACATACAAAGATCTATTTCGGGATCCGAATTCTACATTGGATGTTGACCTAAGGTTGGAGTCACAGCTCCTGAGTGGCTGTAAGCCTGGCCCTGGGAACTTGGGTGATGCTACGGACCTTAAAATGTAATTTCCTTCAAAGCGGAAAGGGAGCAAGACAAATTTGAGATGATGCGGGCATGTGGCCTGAATATTTGGAATGCTAGATTAACATCAGGATAGGGCGCATGGATGCGCAATGTATGCGACAAACGAAAAGCAGTCACGAAGCTAAGAGTAGATATGTAAGTAATGATACACGAATGGTTTGGAGAATGTCAAGGGAAGTATTAATGAACACTCCGCGGATTTTTGAAACAACATTAGAGCAAGCCGCCAAGTAAACCACCACCCTGGCCACCACCAAGGATACCGCCTAGCAAGCCTCCTGAACCACCACCAAGAATCCCACCCAGGTTGATTCCAATGTGCGCAAACAGATTGAGGTTGAGCCCAAGGCCACCCAAGAGACCACCCAGATCAATGTTCAGATTGCCAGAGACATTCTGGCAGAAGTTTCCAAAGGTGCTCATCCCTCGGAACGCCGCTGTAACATATCAAGTAAAAATTGAATGTCAGTTCACCGACAATATTGGACTGAGCTTCCGCTGTAGAAATCGGATGTTTGAAAACGTACAAGCAAACTGGGTCGACCATTGAGCGCCGTAGAGTTGCTGGCCAGTGACGATGATGCTTTGGAAGGAGGTGTACATCTGTGTTACCGTTTGCTTGAACTCAGTCTGGAGGCCGAGTGGAATCAGTCAACCGCGCCTTTGAAAATAATCGAAAAAAATGTAAAGCAAAGAAATGAAAACTTACTTGGAAGCCACTCTGAGCCAAGCCGGAAGCACAGGCACTACAAGCCTGGTACTGGTTTACAGTCGATTGGTAAGCCTGGGTAAGGGTTTGTACAGATTGGTAGGCAACAGTGACAGAAGCTTGCTGCTGAAAGACGGATTGGGTTTGGGAGAATTGCTGGGAGAGGGATTGCCAGCTTGACACAAACGATTGGGTCTGGACGGAGCTTTGGGAAGAGCTTGACGCGGAGATCCCGCTGCTTGAGGTTTGCATTTGGGCCGAGCTTTGCGACGAGGTCGAGGTGGACATCTCGCTGCTCGATGCGCCGAGCGATCGGCCGCGGATTGTCGGTGAACCTGAGGCCGGGAGAGCCTGCGCGCTGAAAGAAAGCGCTACGTTGTCCAAATCACTAGGTCAGTTCAACTCTTTTCCAGCTCACATTTCGTAGACCTTCTCATTAATCCCTTCTTTTGTGCACAAGAATTTGATGGCTCACCGGCAATAAACAAGCTTCCCATGGTGGCTGCGTTAGAAACATGTTGGACGAAGAAAAAAAGACTGAGGCGGGAGGCGTGAGTAGGAGTTGATTAGGAAGCCGAAGCGAAGGCCAAGTGGATGATAGTAGGACTGATTGTGAGTTAGTGGGGAAGATTGAAAGACTGGATGTGGATGAGGAACCAAAGGAGAGGCGAGAGACACGGGATTATATACCAGTTTCTAACTGCTGAAGAATAGCTGCCACCGCAGAAGAAGAGGCAATCCATGGGGCATAGGGATGGCTGCTCCTCAGCCTGTTGCGACGACTGAAAGGCTGGCTATGGTGATCTGGACATGGCAAGTCCTCAGCGTCATGATTTGCATTCGCTTGCTGCTCGGAAGGCCTAGTGTGCTAGAATCTGATTAAAAACTTGTTTTCATATCTAACAACAACTTTGACCAAGTCCGAGAAGGCACGTTGGAGAACTCGATGACCTATGACGGGCAAGTACCCTGCAAAGCCTACAACTATGAAGAAGCAAAATTTACGACGGACAATGCGGTCGAAATTGTTGAATTTTCGTCTAAACTCATCCACAATCCCCACACTTCTACAATGTGTGTCCTGGAGAGACAATTGAGGCAGCCAATCGGTTCGGACCAGAAGAAAGTGGCGCTGTCCTCGCCAGCTTGGACAACATATTTACATGGCCATAAAACCTGCGTGGTGTAATGCTGGCGACAGCTTCGAAGGCAAGTCGTGTTGGCTGTTTTGGAGTCCATCCCCAACACAGCCTGCGGCAAAGAAGTCAAAAGAATTGTTGGAAATGGAAAGGCAAAGTTTCATCAGCATTTAGGCCTCGGACTGCCTCCTAATTAGCCATTCATGCAGGCACTGGGCCGCTAGAGTGGCCAGAAAAATGAAAAACCTTTCTTGTGGATTGAACCACCAAGAGTAGCTCCAGATTGGCGATCCTCATGGTTCGGAGACGCCATGAAAGCCAGAGACTCTTGGAGGTGGATCCCCTCTGGGCCCAGCAGCCATGCAAATCAGTCATGGAGGTATGTATCCTTGCATCTTTGAGGTATGCACCCACATGACACTACCAGTTGTTGAAGGAGAGCACCTCAATGACTCATGTTGGTAGGCTACTAAACATTGAAGGAAACCTCAAGAAGTGGAATAGGTCAGTCATGGTTACACTCCCATAACCAGAGGGAAGCCCACCTCCAAGTGTCTCTGGCTTTCATGGCAGCTCAGATCCATGATGATGGCAACATGGCAGTAACCTGGCCATTTTGGTGTTCATTCCCACAAAAAGGGGTTTCTCAAATTTTTCTGCTTAATCTGCCGCCCAGTGCCTCCATAGCTACCCAAGAAGGCACAAGCAGCAGAAGCAAGGTGGCTCAAAAGTCTAGAAAAGAACAACCACAATGAGATTTAGTTGGCAATTGATTGCAACTCTTTCCATCTATCTGATGCTCTGGTTGGATGTGCAGCCCTTGCAACATCAGCAGCATCCTAGGGTTGGTGTGGTTATGTGGCATAACCTCTGCTTTCATAAGTGTGGGTTGTGGATTGTTTCTAGGAAAAAAATCATCTGTGGACACTAGGCTTAGAGAAAAATCCAGATTAGACACAGAGGAGTAAATATTAGTTTTCTTGATATTGACAACCAGGTTGGAGGTGTCAAAAATATTTCTGCAGCAGAAAGCAGAGGTGAGAAGGAAAATCCCACAGGAGCAGGATGGCAGATTGCTTTGCAGGCAGGCTACTGAGGAGAATTGTGCCTCTACTTTTAAATCGAGCATCCTTGTATTTGCATGATGGTTCTGTAGAGTGCTGTGTGGCACAGCAAGGGGGGATTTCAGTCTCAGCTGACATGGACCCCTCTGCCCTCCCATTGGGGAACGACTCTTATGGAATAGTGAAGAATTTTTGACGGTCAACCAGGAATGATATAAAATAAAAAGTCCTGCTGATAGCAGGAAAAGGACCAGATACTCAGTACAAGGGCTGAAGTGCCTCCTCAAAGAGTCTTGTAGATGGGGCTCAAGTGCCACCCCAAGGATCAGCTTTGTCAGAACCAATGAGTTTTATTTCCTCTCAGGACACAATTTAAATAGTCTACAAACAGGGCCAGATTGTGGTTATGCAAAGGACTAATAAAGGGATTGAGGCATAAAGGGGGCTGACAATTAAATGACTGAAATGTAAGAAAAGAGAGAGAGACAAGGATGGAGAGCAAAAACACAGAATTCCAACAAATAGAGCTTGAGAGGGATGAGTTCTTGAAGGGCTGCCTCTCTGAGTAAGCTTGGGAGAGCAGCAAGAAAAACAATAAAAAAGAATATGACTGTTGAAGAATAAGGTGTGGCTAATTTAGTGTTCAGATTTCAGGGATAGTGTAGACCCAGACTGGATACTGGTGTAGACAAGTTATGTAAGATATATAACTATAATAATCCTCAATGAGGCTATAACCAGTGTGAAGCACTGCTTCTTGATTCCTAGTGAGCTGGGTATATGTTCAGGGATTGAAGGGATGGTGTAAACCCAGACTGCTTACTGGTGTAAAA
>SMGU01009520.1:0-11263 GCA_004348175.1 Puccinia novopanici
AAAAAAAAAAACACTGGTGGCAGTATGTATCAAGCTCTAGACTGTAAACAAATGGTATGTTGAAATAATAGATTTTATTTTCAAAAATTGTTAAATTGGTTTTTATTTTATAGGATCTTACTCAATAAAGAAATTTTTATCAATTTCAAACCAATCTCAAAGAAAGATACCAGTCATTCATTTCATTTGAATGGTAAACACTCTCCTTCAAATTCTTCCCTTTGAAAACAAATGGAATCTTTCCTTAAAATGTTGAAACAAGCTTTTCTTATCTGAGAGGTCAGACATATTGCTGTGCTTTCTACAAGTGGAATTCAAGGAGTGAAAAAACAGAAGAAACTATGAATTGAAGATTGACTGTGGAGGGGAGTTCCCCATTACAGTGATGTCACAGGGTAGTGGATTTCAAATTGTTGAGCTGCAGTTTGGTGATATGTGAACCCTCTTGGTCAATTATCCTGTCATTTCACACAGGAGGAGAATAAGATTTGTCTCTACCAGTCTGGGTGTCATACTGAAATTTCCAAATTTTTCCAATTTCATATTCTGTTGAGGTAGGTTGGAGTAGCTTTATTTTTAAGCTGATTCTCCAATGCATTTTGCTCTCCCACTTTTCCAGCTTCATCTCCTTGTCATTATTTGCACAAAACTGACAGCAGGAAAATGATTTTGAATTTTTTCCATAGTGGTTATATAATTTTTACAAAATGATAAGATTCTGACTTAAATAATTTCCTTTTTATATGCCAAAAAGCCAAACTATATTGATATGAGGTTCAGACAACCCAGCCAGAATTTTTTCAAATTGATTGATTTAATATAAATCCTTTCATTTTATTTTGTTAAATTTTATCAATATTGAATTTCACTGAGGCCTGAAGGGAATGGTTTAATTTAAGAAAACCAAAAATTGAGGGGAAATTTTCCTTTTATAGACATCAGGCCTTTTTCCCTCAACTAACCACCCCCAGGGTTTCTCTAAGTTAAGAAAGAATCACCATTGGGACCTCCCCAAATTTACAATTTACACCTAACATATTTTTATACAAACTATATACAAATTGTATGCAAATTATATACAAATTATTTCCAAAAATTGCACCCATCATATAGTCCTAACAAAATGGCCTCAAACTAAAAAGTTGGTTAATATTGGCTTGAGATAAGGGATCAATCCAGGGAAGGGAACTTACAAGATAAACCTTTCTTACCAGAAAAATTACTTATTGTTGAGGTATGGGTTTGTGGATCTTAATCATGGAAAAATGGGAATTCTTCCTTGGTTAAAATTTAACACAAGGAAAATTTGACTAGGTATTCTTCAAAAGGTGAGCTGGGCCAAAGGAAGACAAGACATTGATCTGAGGGCCCAGCTTCACCCAGTGTGTCATCTGGTTAAGCTAAAACAAAGAGACTGGAAAAAATCACTTTGGGTGGAGGTTTAATGGGGCTAATTCCTTGGGATATTCTTCAGGTCTACCCCAGCAAATGGTGATTCTGGGGTTCCTGTAGGTGAGTCAACACCATTCAAGTATTGTGGTGATGTGGTTGGGGTCCCATTAATAGTTTTGAAATTTTCTACTTGAATCATCATGTCAGGGATTGGTTTTTGATGAGGGTTTACTTTGCACAACAAGAGGTAGGTTTAGATGAATTGAACAGCAGCTGCATCCAGAGCTGGATACACTTTCTCAGGTGGATTTAAATTAATGGTAGATACAGTAACTTTAAAATTCAGTGTGATTCCTACTAATTATTCACCCCCTTCAAGATCTTTGCACCAGACCAATTCCATCAATTTTTTCCCACCCTTAAATCTACACACTCCACACACAATACATATGCATAACTCAACAACTCTTTGATCAATTTTATTATGGAAATAAACTCACACAATAATTCAGCTAATTAGATGAACAGCCTGGGCACAAGAGAGGAGATTGTGGTTTTAATTATTTGGTAACATTACTTAACTTAAATTATTCCTTTCATGACCAACCCAGAGTTAATACTTATTGCTTTGTCTTTGCAGAGTTCTCAATTATTTCTCAATAATTGTTTAGTCATGGAATTGCTTTTTGTTGTGGGGTTTCAAAATTGACTTGCTGGAAACAGTCCCTCACAACATAGGTGGTGCAATGGACTGATATTTGTGTGAGGTTTTGAAAATGAGAAGTTCTCAGTATTCTCAAGTTTTTCTTGGGAGATAATTGGAATATCATGTAATATGTAATACAAGATCCATGTGGTTCAACTCACTGTAACCAATATTAGTTGGGTTGTGGTTTAGTGAGGAGATTTCAAAGGCCTGGATGGAGAAGTCATTTAATTCTATAGTTGTTAAGATGCACAGTTGCACATCAAGTATTGAACCAAGATACTTATTAAATTGGATTTTAATTGTAATAGATTAGGCCAAGCAATTTAATATATTTGTATTTTGTTCACCTTCCAACTATGGTTTGAAATATCACATAAATGGGTTTTGGAAATTCTCCCATGTTCATTGCATGGATCAAAAAGTCATTTCATTCCTATATCCTTCTTGTACTAGGATTGTATTGCTATTGGGAATGATAATTTATTGATAATTCATTTCCAACTCCAGAATTATTTGATTCAGTCAAATTTATATGCATGGGCTTTCAGTGGGGCTCAGGTTCTTCTTATGTGAATGGAGATTTTTCATTAAGTATATTCAATATTATTGGTGATTCAACTGATCATGAGTCAAATTTGTGGTTGCCAATTATTATTTACACTCTTCAAGAGACACTATATGCTTTCTGAATTTTGCTCCTTGGGCACATAGCACATGAAAACATTTATCATCAATCTCATTGCATGTGGTAGACAGGAAAAAAGAAAGCAAAACAATCCATTAATCCCAGACTAGGGCAGAGGTAGTTTTTTTTCCTGGAGAGATGAAGAAGAATCAGAAGAGCATTGGAAAAGAAAAGTCTAAGTATGATGAGTTTTGCAAGTAAGGTGGATTTGAAGAGCCAAGAGTCTTTGAACCCTTAAAGCAAACAAAGATGATCAAGACTGACAGGATCATGATTTAACAAAAAAACAAAAAAAAGCAGAAAACAACTATAGACTATATTTCTGATGTTTACACAAAGTTTTAGATTCAACTACTTCATCAGAGGCATGTTTCAAATTGGCTGAAGCTAGAGCCAACTTCTTATTGATTTGAAAAGAGGAGCCAAAGTGAGTATGTTGTTCAGTGGTGCGGAGGGAAGGAGGGGGAAAGGTGGTTTGGTGTTCAAACTTAGTAGTTTGCCACAAAACTTCTACTATGCCATTGGCATGAGCAAAGTCAATTAGGCAGGCATGTCTAGTGAACAGTAGACCATGCCCATGCTCTTGGGAAGGAGGGGGAATAGGGTTTCCAGATGATTTATTGATGTAGGTGAATATACCATATGTCCAGGGATTGAGGTCTTGACCATCTTGATGGATTTTGTTGGAGAAGTCATTGAAGGTGACCATGACGTTTCCTGCAAAGTCGTGGGTGTCTTGGTATCCCCGCCATTTTTCTTGACTCCAGTTGGGGATTCCATACTTGGTTGCAACAGCGTGGTTCTTTTCCCAGGCGATTTGAGAGAGGGACTGAATACGTTGAGCAATGAATTCGTTGTGGGATTGGAGCTTATCCCAGAGAGCACTATCAGCAATTGATTTCTCATCTGATAATCCTGCTACACGTGCATAAGTACCTAGAAAAAAAAAGAAATCAAGATTAGGAGGGAGAAATAAATATGAGTTGGATTATTGATGACTTACCTCCAGATTTTTTGTAATCAGATCCTTGGCGAAACCCAATTCCTCTCATTGAACCAGTGAGGCGGTTGGTGTTGGATTTGTTGTCAGGTCGGTTAAGGGCCATTTGGTAAAGGTCTGAGACGATTTCAGAGAGGGTGGAGAAGATTGTGTTGGGTTGTGTGGCAAAGGAGTGATTGGCCACAATAAACTGGGGAACACCTCCTTGTGTTGTGATCCGGTGGATGGAACGTCTGCCATGGATTGGAAGGCGAAGTAAGGGTTTCGTGGAGTATATTTCAGCCGAGGGTGAGATCCTGATCAGGTGTGCTTGGGTTTCAGAGTCCCCTGCAGCTCTTCTTTCGGCTTTGGCAACTTTCTTTGCAGTTCCAGACGTGTACAGGTGTGGGTGGATTTGTCGGGGTGGTCTGTCAGATACCAGGGTGTTTGGCCCAGCTTCATCTCCTATAGATGCCTCACCGGCCTGGGGGACCGTGCATCCCCCATGCGGGTTTGGCATTGCCAGGAGAGTGGCTGGGTTAACACCTGTTACCCTCGAGACCACTTGATTGTCCTTCGGTTGATGGGGTCTTTCAGATACCAAGAGGTTTGGCCCAGCTTTGTCTTCTGTACATGCCCCACCGGCCTGGGGGACCGTGCATCCCCCACGCGGGTCTGACATGCCCAGGAGAGTGGCTCGGTTAACCCTTGATATCATTCGGACGCCACCATTGTTCCGGGTATCCACGGCAAGACGGGGGTCCAGGGTGCTTGGGATTGTGTTTTGGTGTGGCATCTGTATTATTGAGGTCGTAAGAGGATCAAAATATTAGTCAGATGCTTGGTCTTGGGGGGAGACGGGCCAAGAGCATGGGAGATGGAAATAGGTTGAAAATAAAAAAGGATCAGTGGATATCAGTTGATTCCCAATATGCATCATGGGATGATTCTACACAAGTTGAAGTGGTCGAGATTAGCATCTGAGCAGATTGACAAGAGCCAAGGGGGGGACCACCGCCCTAATGAAGATCAATGCTGCACCTCCTCCCAGCTCCTTAGCCACGATCTGCGCGAATGCAACTGATGCAAAAGATTCAAAGCCATAACTACTCAAAAAAAATAACGAAATTGGTCAGTAGAAGAAAATAAGGGCAAGGAAAAAACAAAAAAAGTGCAGAGGGGAAAGACTGAACTCGAGATAGAGGGTATTACCCCACCAATTGAGGGTGCCAAGTTGGCCGCTTCTGGGGAGTTGGAGGGTGAAGAAGATGATGATAGTGCCGATGACGGTGCCGACATCGAGGCCAGCGGAGATGGCAAAGTTGTACTTGGACCAATTCGGTGGGCTCTGCAGCAGGGAGCTTCATGGTGGCGAGTTCTTGAGAGCATCGGCGACACGGCGGGTGCTGCTGCTCTTGCGGATCATGGAGGAAGGCCGACGGGGAGAGGGCTTGGTGGGGGAAGCGAAGACACCCTAACCCAACCAGACAGATCTCGTTGAGCTTGATGGGCGGCGCTGGATCATTCAAATCCAGCTCGATCCTGCACATCGCTCCCAGGTCCACCTATGGCCAAGCCGTCAACAGCTGCGATTGCCTAGGTGGGGATCAATCTTATTGCAGCGAGAACTAAGACTCACGCCCCAGCCAAAACGGTCGAGCCGATGAAAAACGACATTCTTTTCGCCAGCTCGGTACGGGTATATCTATGGAGATGGTGATCAGATCAGAGCTCTGTCCTCATCATCCGCATCTCTCTTCCAGATGGCGGACTCTTTCAAGCAAAACGAGGCTCACATTAACGAGTAGTATGTCTCCATGCTCTTGCCCAAAATTGCCTGCCAAAAGGAGAAATCGTCAAAACAGTATTGAAGCTTCCAATATCAAGCATCCTTGAGTTTTGCATCGATGCTTACTCCACCCACACCGATGACAGACTGCGAAAAGGAAGAACAAGCCTCAGCTTATATGAAGTGTGAACGGGGCCGCGAGGTCAGAGAGAAGTCAGAGAGGCAAAACTCAACTCGACATATGAAGATAGTCCCGAAGTTCGTAGCAAAACCAATGGTAATGGTCGCAACACTAGTGATGAGCACGGCACACGAGAGCAGACCTTTTGGAGAGTCAGAGCTCGGGATCATGATATTAAACCAATCAACATTTCACGTTAGTCAGAAACATGGGGCGCACGTCAGCTTCCTGAACAAGGACATCCGTCACGTCGTGCGTCTCATCGACGAACGCGGGAGATGGGCGGCCCAGCGGCGGTTGGTAATCCAGCGAATCGTAATCGAAGGGCACCTTGATGGACTTGGAGGCTCGAAGAGAGGATGGTTGGGCAGCAGTGGGATTGTCAGAGCTCAGCCTCACCATCTGAACTTCATTCTCCTGAGCATGTACTGTAAAGCCAACGAGAATCCAGGAGGTGTAGTTGATCGGCGTTGCTGGCGGGATCCAGCAGGCTCCCAACAGCAACACAAGTAGGTTCGTTTACTTCAGCCAACTGTTTGGAAACATCAGATAGAACGGGATCGGTAGTATGGTTCCGATCAGTGTGAAATACACTATTGGCCGGTATATCATCCCTTCTCCGAATTGTTGATGTGGTCCTAACAGTCCCCTATTTATTCAACCACCGAAAGGAATAGGATCTGATCAGATGTGTTCTTTGTTTTTGAAAAGAGTGATTTCTTTCAGTTTACCATAAAACAGAAGCAGTATAAAAGACAGATGTATTAGGACACGTCAAGAGATTAGCCTGGTGTTTATCGCAAAGATCCGGAACAGTAGCGACCAGGAATTTCTTGATGCCAATTTGGATGACGGCGGACAAGATTGCAGCAACAATCTGAACGACAAAGGTGACTCTTCAACTTTGCATGCACATCCTTGTCCTTGGGCTTGATGTTATAGATTTTATCCCTAATTGAATGGCCATGGTAGAGAGCGGTGTGGACCATAGCCAAGGTGGGAAGGGCAAAGGCAATCAAGTAGACCGCTGTGAAGTTGGCAGGAATAGGGGCAAGTATTTGTGGTAGGCTGTCAAATTCAATGACCCCGTCTTCAGGTCCACCACTCGAGTTGTGTCTGCCCACCAGGGAACGACCAGGGGAGAACCAATGTAGGGGATCTGAGACCAATCAAAAGTCAAGAGACTCAAGCCAAGTCCATTCACTGTGCCAAAGAGTTGGTTCGAAATTCAATTGCCTATCTCATCAGATTCCTGGTCAGCAGGTGGGTCAAGACCACCTCAAAGCCTTCAAGTATAGATTTCACTCACGTGGTGCTAGCCAACACACCCGGCAAAAAGTGGAAAGCGCAGTAAACAGGTAGCCTGGGGAGATGGAAAGCAAGATATTAGAATCTTCCGGACCAATGGGAGTGACATTTAGGGACAGATATAGATGGGATGATGTACTGACGAGGAATCCAATACCAAACGAACGAGCCAACGGCAACATACATGAAAAACCTGAACCTGGTCAAGCTTCCATCGGAGCCGTCATCATCTTTGGCATGGAAGGTATTCAAGAGAGTACAGACTATCCGGTTGGAGGGCGAGATCATGGAGGCAGGCCAGATGAGGGATCTTCTTGTGACTCCGGCAAGGTGTTGTTGGTGGGGGAGCAGCCACCAGTTTGAAAAACCTAGAAAGGGGCAGAAATAGGGGAGAAGAAACAGAAGGAAGACCCAAAATCTTACCTGTGGTCCAATGTAAAAGTTGGAGGTGGCGTGTGAGGTGTGCTGAGGATGGGAGCTGGGTAACACAACTGAGTTAAACTGCGAAGGTGTGTGAGGATAGAGGTAGGGATAAACAGACTGACTGGTACTGACTGGTAACAAGAAGTGGAAAAAAAAGTGTTTCAGAGCAACCAAAGGGTTGTTGAGGCAAATCAGCAATGAGGAGTTTGACTGAGCAATGGAGGGTCTGGATGTAATGTGTGAAAAAATAAAAATCTTTGACCAAAGTGGAGTGTGTAGCTGGGCTCTATAGATGATGGAGTCTATGGGAAAGTAGGCAACATGAATGCGGAGGATCAAGTGGGTTTCTCTGAAAGAAGAGAAAAAGCAAGACTGGAGTGTGCTCCAACAGCTGAAGGACCTATAAGGAGATGGATATGTCCTAGAAACAAAGCAACAAATAGAGCTGGAAACAAAGCAACAAATAGAGCTGAGAGAAAATAAACTACAACCAAGCCTTCTTGGCTGGAGAATTTGTAGAAAGAAAAGCCATGCCTGAACCAAATGAGAATATTATATTTTGTCTGAAGCACAGCAATCAAAGAAAAATTTAGACATGATTTTTTTTATTCTATCTGTGGATGACTTATTATTCTGAAGACATGCTGTGTTGTGTTGATTGTAAGAGGTAACATGTTTTCTGGGCAACTGACATTGGGTCCAGCTTACTATTCAATCCAAAAGAGGTAATAAAATTTTTGTAACAAGTGGGAATCCAAAAGAGGTGATAAAATTTTTGTAACAAGTGGGGACCATGAGAGGGGGATTTTCAAAAGGAAAAGGGACAGCTTTTGGGGATGGGGAGCAAGGAAGAGAACAGAAACTAATTCTATTTGGGTCCAGTAATTTGGATGGCCTGCCTTGCACCTAGAGCCAATTGTTGAGATGGGCCCCATTTGAATCCAAGCTGCCACAATTCTTCAGGGGTTGCCAAAAGGAAAGCAGACCAATTTGTAATGCAATGGGTAGCCAAGGTCTCCTCCACCTCTTCAAAGGAGATGTGGCACAATTTCAGAAATTTGTCCATGGTTAAGTCATGTTTGGTGCATATAAATTTGGGGAGTAGTTGTGCCATGATCTCTTCTGCCATGGCCATTCGGCAACATGCAGGGTCCACATCATCCAATGGATGCTGCTTGATAGCAGGCTGCCATGGATTATCAAAATAATCTGAATTGGAAAGACCAAGATTTCAAAGCAGGAAGGGGGACTGACCACACAAATGTCACCTGGCTTTTGCATACCAAGATGTACCCATACAATGGCACATGGAGAGGCGTTGGCCACCACTGATTTAAACCTCTCAAAGAGGTCTTGAGATGGGTAGTTGAAGTTGCAGATGGCACAATATTTTTCTGGCCAACCTGGTTCAGCAACAACATAACTCCAATTGAGTGAATTTGCAGCATCTGCCTGTTGAGCAAGTAGGCCAATGGGATAATCCATGTAGTTATGAGTCTTGGAATTTATGTTTTGGAAAATTAATGTCTTCAATACAGGAACTGTGGTGGTGGGGTAATGCAACGTCATTGGTGGGTTGGCTCTTGTTGGGCGGATGATTTGATATTGATTTTTGCCTTGATTATTGGTACAATGGTGTTCATAGAGGTGGTAGTAAATGAAGAGCTCATACTCCTTTGGTTGGCATTTGGGAGGTGTCATGGCCTGGTTTTGTGGGTTTTCCATGGTATTGTTCACAGTGGATTGTTGTTCTGGTTTGGTATCAGGTACAGTACTGCTGGGGGAGAGGGAGAAAAATCAAGAGGTACTTGTGATCCACCATCCCACAGGCAGTTCCAGATATATATTGGTCTATCCTGGCCCGTTGCAGTAGCCAGGCTAATTTTTGGAGTACATCCATCAATAAGGCCATGCACTTGGCATGTGTAACTGACTGTTCTAGTGCACCAAAATCATTTTGAACTAGTTGCTTTAATGGCATAATATAGACAAGTGTTGCTAACCCACAAAAGGATCTATGATTTCAAAGTGAACATCCAAATGCATCATGAAATAAACTGAAGTTCTTTTTGGGACATCATCTCCAATTTTGTAGTTGGGGAAATATTTAACCAGGTCACCTCTCCTAGTCCTGGAATGGTAAGAAACTAAAAATAATATCACGTTGAATTGAATGGCCAAGATTTCTAGGCATACTGATCCCCCCCAGCCATTGTTCTGCAGATCCTGAAGCCAGTGTTCAATTTTTTGGAGTCCTAGCCTTTGTTGGACCCAGCTTGGGTATATTTTGGCGTATTCTATGACAGTTCTTCTAAGCTTCTGGTTTTCATTTTGATGGCCATATCTTCAGAATGAAAATGCTCTGAAAAGGAAGCTTCTATCATTCCCAATGAAGCTTCTTGTGTGGTGGAAAGGCAGGAGCTGGGTTGGTTTTTCGTAGTAATTTCTTGATCCTGGTGTTTTTGGGAGGTGGACTTGATATCTATGGGAATTTTTTGCCTTCAAGTATTGAACCATTGCTGCTCTGATGCAATTCCAGCTTTAAGTGACATTGAAAGGCTTGGAATATAACACTTGAACTTCATCTTCTGATTCTGAGTAGGGGATTGAGTTTCTCTGGGTAATTTCAATGGAAGGCTGCTGTTTAATTAGAAATATTTCTATTTTTAAAAGTGAGACCAAGGTAGCTCACACTTCTTCTCCCTGGTGTTAATTCATCTGGAATCTTGGTTGCTGTGTGAGCACTTCAGTTTCTTAAATTTTCCAGTGGCACGAGTTGGTGGATTGGTAGGTCCTCATCACTGCTATCATCTATCTGGATATTGGAAAAGGGGTAGGTGACTGTTATTAAATTAATGTGAATCTTTGTGGGTAATTCTATGATCTACTGAGACTGGCCTGGTGGTTGCTATTCTTTTGCATTTTGTTCTTCTAAAGTCTGGAAGTTGTATTCTCCTTGGCTTGTTGCGGTTGTTGCAGGGTCACTTAGAATATTCATTTTACAATGGTTTTGAATATTCACTTGGGAGCTCCCTGAAAGGTTGTGGAGTGGCATACTCCCCTGATGATATTGAGCATTCAAAATAAACAAACCTAGTCCTACAATCCACCAGCAAACCTCAGGATATCGCACCTTTCAAAATGAAGAACCTCGACCAGAAGAAGGAGTGGGAGGCAGTTGCCATATTGCAGGAGACCAGAGGAAAATATTTGATTCAATGGGCAGGAATTGATCCAAACACAAAAAAGCCATGGGGATCAACTTGTGAACCAAAAAGAATGGCCAACAAAGCACTGGTGGAGGACTTCAAGAAGAGGAACCTAAAACAACGGAGCAATCAAAGGAACTCTGGGGTGCAAGCAGGACCATGTGAGTTAAATCTAATTGGAAAATTGTAGAAATCCTTTACATAACTCAATCCTGCTTTGGTTAACCTAGGCCAACATGTTGGTGATCCATGTTCTGGTCAAACTTCAGATCAGCCTAGTGGATAAAAGCCAGGATCAGCTGTTAAAAATTCAACAAGGAAAAGGCAGTTATGGGGTTTTGAAAAGGATGCAACAGGTTTTTCCATGATTTAATCTGCATCAACTAATATTGAAGTTCATAGATTTCTGACTCTCATGCTGCACTAGGTACAGACTTCCATGGCAGGGAAGATGTTAAGCCACCTGTTTGCCACCTCCCAGAGAATGTGAATACATTTTGGATACCATCCACAGACCAGATGCAGCCTTTGAAAGACTATATGATGCAAGTGCAAAGGACATCTCAAGGGGGAATTGTGGAATACCAT